>JASDQU010010628.1:65842-78454 GCA_032191745.1 Picea mariana | reverse complement strand
AAAAAGAGGGCAGTTAGGGTCACAAGAGGGGGGGTGAGGGGTGGGGGGGAGAGAGGGAGGAAGGGAAGGAAACTCCCCAGAAATCGAAATATTACCTAAAAAAAGGATCAAGGATCGAAACAAGGGGGGGGGGGGGAAGGTTATCCATACCTTGAGATTTCTTATTCACTAGGTCTCCAAGGGTGTCGATGGTAGGAAGAACCTCATTGTGATCAATTTTCACTCTCTCCTGGCAACCATCCAATTCCATAGAGTCAACCTTTTTTGTCTTTCCCATCGAGGAATTTATCCTCCACACCTATTTTGGACTTGCAAAGAAAGGATGGGGCTTGGTGCACTGGGCTCGAATGTGGCCAATATCATCGAAGTCGTGGCACCAAAATGGCAGGCGCCAATAGTCAATTCTTTGTTTCCATATCCTTTTTTTGTAGACAATGTCTAGAGACCCAACTAGTCCTTCCTACATTTCCACCTCTATTTGTATCCAGGCCCATGTGTGGTATTTTTAGAGGCCCAGTTGGGTTCTATGCCTATGAAGTTTCCTATTTTGTTTCCAATAGCAGTAAGTGCTTCCAAATTCCAGAATTCCAGTGGTAGTCCTAGGACAATGGCCCAGACCCGTGAAACCGCTATGGGTTCTGTGGTTTGGTCGAAATCCACAGACCATGGCTTGATTTTCAGACCAGAAAGGCCCCAAGTCGAGTTCTTTGAAAAAAGGATATTGCAGTGGGCCTCTGACTCGAGGATAAAATCCATCCAACGACACGTGAGGATGTGAGATGTGGGGATGTACCCCAAGAGAGGGAGCCACTAAGTCTCCATCGAAGCTAGAAGAGCCTTATCATCGTTATTTTTTCTAGTAAAGTGACCAACCAAAGAGTGGTCAACAAATTGTGAAACCTCTGAGATAGGAATGTCCTTGCCGACTACAATTTGTACCAAACTAGTTCTTTCCTTGATACACTTAAGACTGTGTCTTCCAGACTTCTAAGAGGGATGCATGTATTTCCCAGTCGTTCCTCCTATAGATCCACCAAAAAAATCATCATAGACGTCGGGCGAGTGGGGAAATGGAGGGGGTGGGGAGGGATTATGTGCGGCCATATTTTTTGATGGGTGAGAAGGGAGAGAGGAAGCAAGGGGAGGCTCATGCATAGGGGCTTTGGCGTTTCCATCCCTGTGATCGAATAGAGAGGACTGGGGTCATGTGGCATCTGCATGCTCAGGTAATTCTAAGGAACTAGGAGGGAATCCATATGGAGGCGAAGAAAGGTGAGAGAGGGATCAGGAAGCCTGTTGACAAGACTCAGATTAAGTGAGGAAAGCCCTCACGCGAGTGGGGGAGGGTTCGTAATCAACAAGTTCTTCAAGCTCCATGAATTCGAGGGTTTATGACCTCAGCATGATGAAAGGGAGGCGAAAAAAGTGTCCCGCCTGGAGGGAGAAAATTGAAAGCAGGTCGGTATTAGGAAAAGCAGGGCCTATGCCCCCCATGCCCAGTCCTATTTGGAAGTTTGCATGTCCAGAGAAAATTCTCACCGTAGATCCTAACTTCCCCCCTCACCTTATATATTTGATAGTATTTATTATAAATTATAATTACTTTATAAATAAGAACTAATTTATATTTCATATAATAATTGAATAAATAAATATATTAACATTATAATATAAATAATCGACTTACTATAAATTATTAATGAAATATAATAATTATATAAATAATAATTATTTTTAATAAAGATTGTAGTATTATAATATAATATTAAAACTTAAAATTAATATAAATTTATTTAGTTTAGAGTTCAATAAATTTTTAATTAACTTCGTTTTGTTTATATTAATAAATGATACATAATATTTCAAGAAATAAATAATAATTATATAAATATTGTGATATTAGAATATAATTTTAAAATTAAAATTAATATAAATTTATTTAATTTAGAGTTTAATCAAGTTTTTAATTAACTTTGTTCATATATATATATATATAAAGAAAATATATTACCTTATGTCATCAAAAGCAACACTTGTCAAAAGATTACATCAAGACTCGCCACTTGTTCTGCCACAGGTGTGGAAACCAGAACATGTGGCACTGTGCATGGACACTATTGTGCATAGGTGGCACTGTGCATAGAAAATAACACATGTCTGAGAACTGCAAGGGCTTGCCACCTGTTCTGCCATATGCATGGAAACCAAAATAGGTGGTCTACACTAGAGTTTCATGGCAACAAAAAAACAAAACATCTAAGACCAAAAAATTAACAGTAGAGAATCTAAACATGAGGCAAACCTGGGCTTTCGTCCTGGAAAACCGTGAAGGCATAAGGCTTGTATCAATTCAGGTAGTGTCTCTTTGCAAGCTCGCTTGATAGGCAATCAAACAGGAAATCCATGCAATCGCTAAGGAGGCTTTGCTTGTACATTTTCTCGACAAGGTCCCTCCTCATCACAAAAATGAGGGCCAGGTGTTCCTCCATGAGCCTGCATGCTCTGGGTGAGGCATGACTATCCAGGACCTATTGTGTTGGCTCTTTGGGAGATTCGTTGCCTTCTCTCTCATGCAAGAATTCACCCCAATTGATTCTCAGGCTTGTCGTGTTAGTGTCGGTGGAATTTTTACAAGAATCCGACAGTAGAGGAGGAAGCTCCTCCTCTACCAGACAACTTGTCATGACCAACTCCTCGGTACCTTATTGTGTCGTCCGTTCACCGCCAACGTCCTGTAAGTGATGAGGAATATTTTCCCAGTGAGAAGGAATATCCTCCTCCATTATGAAACCTCTGTAATTGGGCTCTGGGATAGGCGAATGAGGCTCTGTCTGGGCTTCCATGTCCCAGTTCTGACCAGAATGGGGAGAATGGGTTGGGTTGCTTCTTGGAAATGGATGGAGAGCCACAGGTCCAGTGCTTCAGTGCCTTTCTACTTGGTTGTAGTAGGTCGGCCCGCGTTTAGGCTTGCCTCTCTCACGAAGCATAATGAAACCAATCCTAGGGAGAGAAGAGTGCACAAAGGAGAGGCCGAAAATTCTTGGGAGGGATACAATGAAAAGAACATAAGCCTGGGAGAGCCAAAGCTTGATAGCCAAGGGAGAATGAGGGACTGAGGACGAAAAATAGAGATAAGAACAGCATCGGGGAAATCCATGCGTGATGATGAGTGAGGTGACAACAATGGAGGACATGAATGTAGAAGTGTTGTGGGTGGGGAGCACTGTACCAGTTCCTGTAAACCAGAATTGAAACGCCATTAGAGCCGTTGGACCATCTTGCTGCTTTATGCTTTGCTCTGAGTAAATGCAAGGCATGTTAATTGAATTGGGGAGGGTGCTAGCGGCGAGGGGCTTTAACTGCCTCTGTTGCCAGCGCACCATATGACATGCAATCACCAAGTGGCAACCCATCTGGGGAACTTTGTTCATATATTATTTATACATAATATTTGAATATATTAATAATAATTATATAAATTTTATTACATTATAATATAATATTAATACTATCCTAGATCCATTTAACTCTGGATCTATCAAGTCTCTAGAGAAATCAAATCTCTTAAGGTGAAAACCTTTAACCTTTCCTCAAGTTTTGCATTCTAAAAAAGGTTTGCACCTCGAAAGATTTTATCTCTCTGGGTGCTTGATAGATCTGGAGTTAAATTGATCTAGACTCATTGTTATTCATTCAATGTGTGTGTGTGTGTGTGTGTGTGTGTGGCGCTGACATACAATTTTTTAATTTTAATTTTAATGTTTTATTACTATTTTAATTCATTATGTTACATGAACATCTCTCCCATATGCATAATATTTCAAGATTTTTGTATATGTTTACTAGCAACAACCATATTAATAATATTTATGTGTTAATATGTCCATATACATAGATAAACATATACTTTAGCATATACTATAAAACAACATTATTAATAGGCTAAATATACACGTAACTATGTATATATACACATTAATTATTATTAAAGTGGAAGCCAAGGATATTGGCATTTCCTCTTCAATGATGGAATTTGAACCCATTGTCTCTCCTGAGGAATGAAGAAGTTTCATGAAACTAATACCTCTAGTTCCAATAACAATTACAATATGGATCTTTCTTCACTAGAGTGGCATAAGGTTAAAAGGAAGAAGGGAAAAAAGGGAATGATGGAAGATTGTTTTTACAAGGTAAGAAATGGAATGTGAATTAATCATGCAATTTTATTCTTGTTGATGTAGACTGCATCTACTTTATATTTATAATGTGCTTCTAGGACTTGTAGAGTGTGATTTTCATTTTAGATTGATTTTTTTTATTTTGTTTATTATTAACACTTTTTCAAATATTAGGCATTAGGAAGCAAACCTACTTTCCTTCCACGAGTCTAACTAGGAAATGAAAAATATTAATTAATCCTAAGGGGTTAGCTTGATTGGTTGTAACTAATGTTGTTGGGAATTTTCCTAATTTCTTGGTACTCGATTGAGATCCCTTTGGGTGAAGGGGATTAGTCTAAGTTTGCAATTTTAGAAAATATTTCCTTTGCTTAGTTTGATTCTCGTGATGGTAATTGGAAAAATTCAATATCATAAAATGTTTAACCTTCTTCTTCAAGAAGCTTCTCTGTAATCTTTTTTATCATAAAAACAAAAATTTTAAGAAAACCAATTAATTCCTTACTAGTTTTGTAAGCTCTTATGAACCAATATTAGTCTTTATCATCATCATCAACAACAAAATTATTTTTTTGAGATTTAAACTTATTCACTATAAGCCATCAAGAGAGTTCATAATGGATTTTTTCTTTTATCATACATCATCATTGCCATAGTCATCTTAGTCCTTATCCGCATCCTCATCGTAGTCACCGCAATCATCGATGTTGTCATCTTCATCTTCATCATCATCATTTTTGTTGCTGCCACCTTTGCCACAGTCATCACTATGTTTGTGGTGGTGGTCGTCGCCATCATCATCATCATGGATTTAAACTTATTCACTGTAACCCATCAAAATACTTTGTAATGAATGATTTTAAGTTGTTTATTTTGTCATCATAACTCTAAATACTCCATCATCATCCATAAAAAAAATATAGTGAAGTTTTTCTTTTCTATACATCATAATCCTTATAGTCATCATGATCACTCGTATTTTAGTTATCATTATCATCATGGTCATTATTGTCATCATGATCATCGATATTTATTTGAAATTAAACATATTCATTTATTCATCATCATTATCATCATCTATTTAAACTTATTCACTATAACCCATCCAAAGAGACTTTGTAGTGAATGATTTTAAGTCTTTTATGTTTTCATATAACTTTAAATACTCCATCATCATCCTTCCAACTCCATCATCATTCTTCCAAAATATTTATAGCAAATGTTTTCTTTTGCTATACATCATAATCCTTATAGTCATAACAATTGTCATCATTTTTTCGAAATTTAAACTTATCCATCATCATCGATTTAAACTTATTCAGTTTAAGCCATCCAAAGACTTTATACTAGATGATTTTAAATCCTTATTTTTTCATCATAACTTTCAATACTCCATCATCATCCATGTAAAAATTTTATAGTCATTTTTTTCTTTAACTAATAAACCTACATACATAAATGAAATCTTCTTCATAATCATCTTATTAAACTTATTCACTATAACCCATCCAAAAACTTTATTCTTCTTCATCATCTTATGAAACTTATTCACTATAACCCATCCAAAAATTCGATAGTGAATGATTTTAAGTCCTCTATTTTATCATCACAACTTTACATGCTCCATCATCATCCATCCAAAAATTTTATAGTCAATTTATTTTAGCTGATGAAGTCACCGAACTAGAGAAAAGGAGTCATAAGCAATGTACGTGCTATCTATAAACAATAAAAAGATTATATATTTGCACAAGATTATATATTTGCACCTATGATGGGATTTTCTTTGGTATTACTTTAAACTTAAGAGATAATATCTCATATAGATTTAGATATTCTCAATAATGATTTGAATATTTTCAATCACAATTCTTATAATCATCATAATCATTTTTATTTTAATTATCATTTATCACTATTATCATTATTGTTGTCACTATTATTATTATCATTATTATTATTATAATTTTTTTAAAGTAAACTTACTCTGGTTTTTAATTTTTTTTAATGACATAGTAATACTCCACGCATGATCTTCAAAAAAAATTCCCTTCGATATTCCATTTCGTTAAATTTATATTTAACAAAATAAATAATTTAATTAAGAAAGAAACCCATAATTAAGTGAAACACGGAAGTAAAATTAATCTGGGAAAACAATATTTGAACAACAATTATTGATTGTTATTTCCTTAATTTAATTTCTTAAAATTAATCTTCAGAAACAATATTTGAATATCATTTATTGATTTTTCATTTCCCTAATTTAACTTCGTAATTAAACGCACTTAAGCAAAACATCAATCGCAAAAAGCATTTATAATCAATTACTTAAAATATTCCAATTTTCAACAATATAATGCCATCTTCATGGACGTTTGCAAAAATATTTAATTAGATCAAATAGCATGAAATGCTAAAACAAAACAGGCAGAGCCGACAAGCACATGTTTGGATCTGAGGTCAAACATGGAAATTAAGTTTCCATACGCCATGGGTGACGTGTGAAATGGATGTCAAAGATGTAAATTGCATACGCATTATGCGAGCGTGATGTCTCTTTTTCAACATAATATATGCTTCGACGCTCTGCATGCCACGGGAATTGTGAAGACCATAATTGTCAAATTCCCCTCCAATCTGTCTAACACTTGGGATAATAGGGTGGTGCCCACATCTCTCAATCCATTCAAGCGGTTAGAATTTAGAAAGAATTCAAAGATCTGCATTGTTCATTATGCCGAAAGGCGTATACTTATTGGAGATGGGCACAATTAATCACCTTTTAATTCAAAATTCTAATCTGATGGCTAACAATTAAAGATGTTGATATATTCTTAGTCGTCCTCCCAAATCAATGAATGTGATTTACTCTTCATAACTTCCTTGTATTTTTCAATGCATCAGTTAACCTATTTACTTTTTAACATTTACCTAATCATATTAAGAAATCACTGTACCACCATATGATTGCCACATTAAACTAATTAACCTTTGGAATTACCACATTTGAAATTAACTTTTAGATTTCCTCAGCTCTATGTGCGTTTCAGTTGTTCGTGCGTTTCAGTTGTCCAGGAGGAAGCTTTGGCATTGCCTTTCGGCGTTCACCAACCACTTTGCGGCTGTGCTAGTATTTAGGGCAAGCTGCTCATTACGCCGAAAGGCGTATACCTATTGGAGATGGGCACAATTAATCACCTTTTAATCTAAAATTATAATCTGATGGCTAACAATTATAGATGCTGACATATTCTTAGTCGTCCTCCCAAATCAATGAATGTGATTTACTCTTCATAACTTCCTTGTATTTTTCAATGCATCAGTTAACCTGTTTACTTTTTAACATTTACCTAATCATATTAAGAAATTACTGTACCACCATATGATTGCCACATTTAACTGATTAACCTTTGGAATTACCACATTTGAAATTAACTTTTAGATTTCCTCATCTCTATGTGCGTTTCAGTTGTCCGTGAGTTTTAGTTGTCCAGGAGGAAGGTTTGGCATTGCCTTTTGGCATTCACCAGCCACTTTGCGGCTGTGCTAGTATTTAGGATAGGCTGCTCATTACGTCGAAAGGGGTATACCTATTGGAGATGGGCACAATTAATCACCTTTTAATCTAAAATTCTAATCTGATGGCTAACAATTAAAGATGCTGACATATTCTTAGTCGTCCTCCCAAATCAATGAATGTGATTTACTCTTCATAACTTCCTTGTATTTTTGAATGCATCAGTTAACCTGTTTACTTTTTAACATTTACCTAATCATATTAAGAAATTACTGTACCACCATATGATTGTCACATTTAACTGATTAACCTTTGGAATTACCACATTTGAAATTAACTTTTAGATTTCCTCAGCTCTATGTGCGTTTTAGTTGTCCGTGTGTTTCAACTGTCTAGGAGGAAGCTTTGGCATTGCCTTTCGGCGTTCACCAACCACTTTGCGGGTGTGCTAGTATTTAGGGCGGGCTGCTCATAAATCGAGAATCCCTATTATAGCGGGTTGCACGGGGTTCCTAATTCCCAAAAAAATCTGAAGTTGGGCTGCTCAGACATCTTACTTTGAGTCGTCAGGCAAATTACCACAAAAATTTGAAAGTAAATTGGATTCGGGATTCTAAGGCCGCCTATAAATATATGGAAAAATAATCTTGGCCATGGTATTATATGGAAAAGAGGGCAATCCTGACGAAGAAAAGAAACCCGGTGAGGAGGTTCCTCATTCCAAATGGTTCCGCTACAATTCTCCCGTCACTCAGGTGGTTCTGATTTCGTTGGTCTGCTTCTGCTGCCCGGGCATGTTCAACGTCCTCTCCAGACTGGGGGGAAGCGGGCAGGAGAACGACTCGAACGACGCCAACACTGCCCTGTACCCGACGTTTGCAGTGTTCGGCATTTTGGCCGGCGGAATTTACAACGTCCTCGGCCCTAACAGGACCCTCTTCGCAGGCTGTTCCACTTAGGTTCTCTATGCCGGTGCTTTTCTCTACTACAATCACTACCACAATGAGACTTATGCTGTTGTTGTAGGTGGGATTCTGAGCATCGGAGCTGAATTGCTCTGGGCTAGATAGGGATCGATCATGACCTCGTATCCGACTGAGGACAAGAAGGGCAGATACATTTCTCTCTTCTGGAGTATATTCAATCTAGGGGGAGTCATAGGTGGCTTCATTCCCTTTATATTGAATTATCACACAACGGCCGGATCTGTTAGCGACGGTACATATATAGCCTTCATGTCCTTCATGGCCTCTGGGGATTTTCTGAGTTTGGCCTTGCTTCCACCCAGCAAAGTTGTCAGGAGCAATGGCACCAGAGCTACTCTGATTAACTACTCCAATGTGAGCACCGAGACCATGGAGATTCTCAAGCTATTCTTCAACTGGAAGATGTTGTTGCTCTTCCCTGCTTCATGGCCCAGCAAGTTCTGTTATACTTATCAATTCAATAACGTTAATGGTAAGATCTTTACGATGAGGACCAAAGGGTTAAACAATGTTTCTCACTGGGGTGCTCAGATATTAGGGTCTGTGGTGATTGGGTACGTTCTCGATTTAAGCTTCTAGAGAAGGAAGAAAAGAGGGTTTCTGGGCATGGCCATCGTTGCAGTAATGGGGACTGCAATCTAGGGAGGTGGGCTCGCCAATCAACTGAGATATAGCAGAGATAAGCCCTTGCAGGAGATCGATTTAAGCAACTCCCGCACTGCTTTTGCAGGGCCATTTGTTTTATATTTCAGCTATGGATTACTGGACTCCATGTTCCAGACTGTGTGTTATTGGATGATCGGAGCTTTGGGAGATGATTCCTAGACTCTGAGAAGATACAGTGGATTCTACAAAGCCGTACAGAGTGCAGGAACAGCGGTGGCCTGGCATACTGACAAGCAGAATCTTTCCCTTCTAGCGGAGATCATAATCAACTGGAGTCTTAGTATAATCAGCTACCCATTCTTGATTATCCTTATTGCCTTGGCTGTAGATGATGGTAGGACTGCTACTGCCACTGAACCCAAAGTAGGCTTCCATTAACAGCATGTATCAAGCTGAAGGGGAACAATTATGTATCTTGACAGCATGTACAGAAGGCTATGCATTGATCTATTTCTCAGAAACAAGCTTTCCCTTGGGCAGAAGCCTTTGGGAATTAAGGGTTATACATCTGGTGAAGCCTTGTTATGGTGTACCCTAGATTTCGTTGGGATTTTTGGTTTTTAGCTCTTGGTTATTCTTGAAAAAATGTGTGCTTTGTTCTATTTATTCTGCAAATATGCATGTGTTCTCTATTGAATTTAATTTCCAAAAGTATTGTACTCACGTTGCTTCAAGCTCAGAACTAATGGCACAATTAATCACCTTTGAGGCTGCCACAAAAATGATGGCACAATTAATGACCAGCCACTTTGCGGTTGTGCTAATATTTGGGGCAGGCTGCTCATTACGCTGAAAGGCGTATACCTATTGGAGATGGGCACAATTAATCACCTTTTAATCTAAAATTCTAATCTGATGGCTAACAATTAAAGATGCTGACATATTCTTAGTCGTCCTCCCAAATCAATGAATGTGATTTACTCTTCATAACTTCCTTGTATTTTTGAATGCATCAGTTAACCTGTTTACTTTTTAACATTTACCTAATCATATTAAGAAATCACTGTACCACCATATGATTGTCACATTTAACTGATTAACCTTTGGAATTACCACATTTGAAATTAACTTTTAGATTTCCTCAGCTTTATGTGCGTTTAAGCTATCCGTGCGTTTCAGCTATCCAGAAGGAAGCTTTGGCATTGCCTTTCGGCGTTCCCTAACCACTTTGCGGGTGTGCTAGTATTTAGGGCGGGCTGCTCATAAATTGAGAATCCCTATTACAACGGGTTGCCTGGGGTTCCTAATTCCCACAAAACTCTGAAGCTGGGCTGCTTAGACATCTTACTTTGAGCCGTCAGGCCAATTACCACAAAAATTTGAAAGTAAATTGGATTCAGGATTCTAAGGCCACCTATAAATATACAGAAAACTAATCTTGGCCATGGTATTATATGGAAAAGAGGGTAATCCTGACGAAGAAAAGAAACCCGATGAGGAGGTTCCTCATTCCAAATGGTTCCGCTACAATTCTCCCGTGACTCAGGTGGTTCTGATTTCGCTGGTCTGCTTCTGCTGCCCGGGCATGTTCAACGCCCTCTCCGGACTGGGGGGAAGCGGGCAGGAGAATGACTCGAACGACGCCAACACTTCCCTGTACACGACATTTGCAGTGTTCGGCATTTTGGCCGGTGGAATTTACAACGTCCTCGGCCTTAATGGGACCCTCTTCGCAGGCTGTTCCACTTATGTTCTCTATGCCGGTGCTTTTCTCTACTACAATCACTACCACAATGAGACTTATGTTGTTGTTGTAGGTGGGATTCTGGGCGTCAGAGCTGGATTGCTCTAGGCTAGACAGGGATCGATCATGACCTCGTATCCGACTGAGGACAAGAAGGGCAGATACATTTCTCTCTTCTGGAGTATATTCAATCTAGGGGGAGTCATAGGTGGCTTCATTCCCTTTATATAGAATTATCACACAACAGTCGGATCTGTTAGCGACGGTACATATATAGCCTTCATGTGCTTCATGGCCTCTGGGGATTTTCTGAGTTTGGCCTTGCTTCCACCCAGCAAAGTTGTCAGTAGTGATGGCACCATAGCTACCCTGATTAACTACTCCAATGTGAGCACCGAGACCATGGAGATTCTCAAGCTATTCTTCAACTGGAATATGTTGTTGCTCTTCCCTGCTTCATGGGCCGAAAAGTTCTGTTATACTTATCAATTCAATAACGTTAATGGTAAGATCTTTACGGTGAGGACCAAAGGGTTAAACAATGTTTCTTATTGGGGTGCTCAAATATTAGGGTCAGTGGTGATTGGGTATGTTCTCGATTTCAGTTTCCAGAGCAGGAAGAAAAGAGGGTTTCTGGGCGTGGCCATCGTTGCAGTAATGGGGACTGCAATCTGGGGAGGTGGGCTCGCCAATTAGCTGAGATATAGCAGAGATAAGCCCTTGCAGGAGATCGATTTAAGTGACTCCTGCAATGCTTTTGCAGGGACATTTGTTTTATATTTCAGCTATGGATTACTGGACTCCATGTTCCAGACTGTGTGTTATTGGACGATCGGAGCTTTGGGAGATGATTCTTAGACTCTGAGCAGATACAATGGATTCTACAAAGCCGTACAGAGTGCAGGAACAGTGGTGGCCTGGCATACCAACAAGCAAAATCTTTCCCTTCTGGTGGAGATCATAATCAACTGGAGTCTTAGTATAATCAGCTACCCATTCTTGATTATCCTTATTGCCTTGGTTGTAGATGATGGTAGGACTGCTACTGCCACTGAACCCAAAGGAGGCTTCCATTAACAGGATGTATCAAGCTGAAGGGAAACAGTTATGTATCTTGACAGCATGTACAGAAGGCTATGCATTGATCTATTTCTCAGAAACAAGCGTTCCCTTGGGCAGGATCCCTTGGGAATTAAGGGTTATACATCTGGTGAAGCCTTGTTATGGTGTACCCTAGAGTTTGTTGGGATTTTTGGTTTTTATCTCTTGGTTATTCCTGAAAAAATGTGTTCTTTGTTCTATTTATTCTGCAAATATGCATGTGTTCTCTATTGAATTTAATGTCCAAAAGTATTTTACTCACTTTGCTTCAAGCTCAGAACTGATGGCACAATTAATCACCTTTGGAGATGGGCACAATTAATCACCTTTTAATCTAAAATTCTAATCTGATGGCTAACAATTAAAGATGCTGACATATTCTTAGTCGTCCTCCCAAATCAATGAATGTGATTTACTCTTCATAACTTCCTTGTATTTTTGAATGCATCAGTTAACCTGTTTACTTTTTAACATTTA
>JASDQU010010628.1:52459-65662 GCA_032191745.1 Picea mariana | reverse complement strand
CACCTTTTAATCTAAAATTCTAATCTGATGGCTAACAATTAAAGATGCTGACATATTCTTAGTCGTCCTCCCAAATCAATGAATGTGATTTACTCTTCATAACTTCCTTGTATTTTTGAATGCATCAGTTAACCTGTTTACTTTTTAACATTTACCTAATCATATTAAGAAATTATTGTACCACCATATGATTGTCACATTTAACTGATTAACCTTTGGAATTACCACATTCGAAATTAACTTTTAGATTTCCTAAGCTCTATGTGCGTTTCAGTTGTCCATGCGTTTCACCTGTCCAGGAGGAAGCTTTGGCATTGCCTTTCAGCGTTCACTAACCACTTTGCAGGTGTGATATTATTTAGGGCAGGCTACTCATAAATCGAGAATCCCTATTACAGCGGGTTGCACGGGGTTCCTAATTCCCACAAAACTCTGAGGTTGGGCTGCTCAGACATCTTACTTTGAGTCATCAAGCCAATTACCACAAAAATCTAAAAGTAAATTGGATTCAGGATTCTAAGGTTGCCTATAAATATACGGAAAACTAATCTTGGCCATGGTATTATATGGAAAAGAGGGAAATCCTAACGAAGAAAAGAAACCCGGTGAGGAGGTTCCTCATTCCAAATGGTTCCACTACAATTTTCCCGTGACTCAGGTGGTTCAGATTTCGTTGGTCTTCTACTGCTGCCCGAGCATGTTCAACGCCCTCTCCGGACTGGGGGGAAGTGGGCAGGAGAACGACTTGAACGATGCCAACACTTCCCTGTATGCGACGTTTGCAGTGTTTGGCATTTTGGCCGGCGGAATTTACAACGTCCTCGGCCCTAACGGGACCCTCTTTGCAGGTTGTTCCACTTATGTTCTCTATGCCGGTGCTTTTCTCTACTACAATCACTACCACAATGAGACTTATGTTGTTGTCGTAGCTGGGATTCTGGGCATCGGAGATGGATTTATCTGGGCTAGATAGGGATCGATCATGACCTCGTATCCGACTAAGGACAAGAAGGGCAGATACATTTCTCTCTTCTGGAGTATATTCAATCTAGGGGGAGTCATAGGTGGCTTCATTCCCTTTATATTGAATTATCACACAACAACTAGATCTGTTAGCGACGGTACATATATAGCCTTCATGTGCTTCATGGCCTCTGGGGCTTTTCTGAGTTTGGCCTTGCTTCCACCCAGCAAAGTTGTCAGGAGCGATGGCACCAAAACTACTCTGATTAACTACTCTAATGTGAGCACTGAGACCATGGAGATTCTCAAGCTATTCTTCAACTAGAAGATGTTGCTTCTCTTCCCTGCTTCATGGGCCAACAAGTTCTATTATACTTATCAATTCAATAACGTTAATGGTAAGATCTTTACAGTGAGGACCAGAGGGTTAAACAATGTTTCTTACTGGGGTGCTCAGATATTAGGGTTTGTGGTGATTTGGTACGTTCTCGATTTCAGCTTCCAGAGAAGGAAGAAAAGAGGGTTTCTGGGCATGGCCATCATTGCAGTAATGGGGAGAACAATCTGGGGAGGTGGGCTCGCCAATCAGCTAAGATATAACAAAGATAAGCCCTTGCAGGAGATCGATTTAAGCGACTCCCGCACTGCTTTTGCAGGGCCATTTGCTTTATATTTTAGCTATGGATTACTGGACTCCATGTTCCAGACTGTGTGTTATTGGACGATCGGAGCTTTGGGAGATGATTCCTAGACTCTGAGCAGATACAGTGGATTCTACAAAGCCGTACAGAGTGCAGGAACAGCGGTGGCCTGGCATATCGACAAGCAGAATCTTTCCCTTCTGGCAGAGATCATAATCAACTGGAGTCTTAGTATAATCAGCTACCCATTCTTGATTATCCTTATTGCCTTGGCTGTAGATGATGGTAGGATTTCTACTGCCACTGAACCCAAAGCAGGCTTCCATTAACATCATGTATCAAGATGAAGGGAAACAGTTATGTATCTTGACAGCATGTACAGAAGGCTATGCATTGATCTATTTCTCAGAAACAAGCGTTCCCTTGGGCAGGAGCCCTTGGGAATTAAGGGTTATACATCTGGTGAAGCCTTGTTACGGTGTACCCTAGAGTTTGTTGGGATTTTTGGTTTTTAGCTCTTGGTTATTCCTGAAAAAACGTGTTCTTTGTTCTATTTATTTTGCAAATATGCATGTGTTCTCTATTGAATTTAATGTCCAAAAGTATTGTACTCACTTTGCTTCAAGCTCAGAACTAATGGCACAATTAATCACCTTTGGAGATGGGCACAATTAATCACCTTTTCATCTAAAATTCTAATCTGATGGCTAACAATTAAAGATGCTGACATATTCTTAGTCCTCCTCCCAAATCAATGAATGTGATTTACTCTTCATAACTTCCTTGTATTTTTAAATGCATCAGTTAACATGTTTACCTTTTAACATTTACCTAACCATATTAAGAAATTATTGTACCACCATATGATTGCCACATTTAACTGATTAACCTTTGGAATTACCACATTTGAAATTAACTTTTAGATTTCCTCAGCTCTATGTGCATTTCAGCTATCCGTGCATTTCAACTATCCAGGAGGAAGCTTTGGCATTGCCTTTCGGCGTTCACCAACCACTTTGCGGCTGTGCTAGTATTTAGGGTAGGCTGCTCATTACGCCGAAACGCATATACCTATTGGATATGGGCACAGTTAATCACCTTTTAATCTAAAATTCTAATCTGATGGCTAACAATTAAAGATGATGACATATTCTTAGTCGTCCTCCCAAATCAATGAATGTGATTTACTCTTCATAACTTCCTTGTATTTTTGAATGCATTAGTTAACCTGTTTACCTTTTAACATTTACCTAATCATATTAAGAAATTATTGTACCACCATATGATTGTTACATTTAATTGATTAACCTTTGGAATTACCACATTTGAAATTAACTTTTAGATTCCCTCAGCTCTATGTGCGTTTCAGTTGTCCGTGCGTTTCAGCTATCTAGGAGGAAGATTTGGCATTTCCTTTCGTTGGTCTGCTTCTGTTTCCCGGGCATGTTCAACGCCCTCTCCGGACTAGGGGGAAGCGTGCAGGAGAACGACTTGAACGATGCCAACACTGACCTCTACGCGACATTTGCAGTGTTCGACATTTTGGCCAGCGGAATTTACAACTTCCTCGGCCCTAATGGGACCCTCTTCATAGGTTGTTCCACTTATGTTGTCTATGATGGTTATTTTCTCTACTACAATCACTACCACAATGAGACTTATGTTGTTGTTGTAGCTGGGATTCTGGGCATCGGAGCTGGATTTCTCTGGGCTAGACATGGATCGATCATGACCTCGTATCCGACTGAGGACAAGAAGGGCAGATACATTTCACTCTTCTGGAGTATATTCAATCTAGGGGGAGTCATAGGTGGCTTCATTCCCTTTATATTGAATTATCACACAACAGTCGGATCTGTTAGCGACGGTACATATATAGCCTTCATGTGCTTCATGGCCTCTGGGGATTTTTTGAGTTTGGCCTTGCTTCCACCCAGCAAAGTTGTCAGGAGCGATGGCACCAGAGCTACTCTGATTAACTACTCCAATGTGAGCACTGAGACCATGGAGATTCTCAAGCTATTCTTCAACTGGAAGATGTTGCTGCTCTTCCTGCTTCATGGGCTGACAAGTTCTGTTATACTTATCAATTCAATAACGTTAATGGTAAGATCTTTACGGTGAGGACTAGAGGGTTAAACAATGTTTCTTACTGGGGTGCTCAGATATTAGGGTCTGTGGTGATTTGGTACGTTCTCGATTTGAGCTTCCAAAGCAGGAAGAAAAGAGGGTTTCTGGTCGTGTCCATCATTGCAGTAATGGGGACTACAATCTAGGGAGGTGGCTTCACCAATCAGCTAAGATATAGCAAAGATAAGCCCTTGCAGGAGATCGATTTAAGCGACTCCCGCACTGCTTTTGCAGGGCCATTTGTTTTATATTTCAGCTATGGATTACTGGACTCCATGTTCCAGATTGTGTGTTATTGGATGATCAGAGCATTGGGAGATGATTCCTAGACTCTGAGTAGATACATTGGATTCTACAAATCCGTACAGAGTGCAGGAACAGCGGTGGCCTGGCATACCGACAAGCAGAATCTTTCCCTTCTGGAAGAGATCATAATCAACTGGAGTCTTAGTATAACCAGCTACCCGTTCTTGATTATCCTTATTGCCTTGGCTGTAGATGATGGTAGGACTACTACTGCCACTGAACCCAAAGAAGGCTTCCATTAACAGCATGTATCAAGATGAAGGGAAACAGTTACGTATCTTGACAACATGTACAGAAGGCTATGCATTGATCTATTTCTCAGAAACTAGCGTTCCCTTGGGCAGGAGCCCTTGGGAATTAAGGGTTATACATTTGGTGAAGCCTTGTTATGGTGTACCCTAAAGTTTGTTGGGATTTTTGGTTTTTAGCTCTTGGTTATTCTTGAAAAAATGTGTTCTTTGTTCTATTTATTCTGCAAATATGCATGTGTTCTCTATTGAATTTAATGTCCAAAAGTATTCTACTCACTTTGCTTCAAGCTCAAAACTAATGGCACAATTAATCACCTTTGGAGATGGGCACAATTAATCACCTTTTAATCTAAAATTCTAATATGATGGCTAACAATTAAAGATGTTGACATATTCTTAGTCGTCCTCCCAAATCAATGAATGTGATTTACTCTTCATAACTTCCTTGTATTTTTGAATGCATCAGTTAACCTGTTTACTTTTTAACATTTACCTAACCATATTAAGAAATTATTTTACCACCATATGATTGCCACATTTAACTAATTAACCTTTGGAATTACCACATTTGAAATTAACTTTTAGATTTCCTCAGCTCTATGTGCGTTTCAACTGTCCGTGCGTTTCAGCTATCCAGGAGGAAGCTTTGGCATTGCCTTTCGGCATTCAGCAGCCACTTTGCAGCTGTGCTAGTATTTAGGGTAGGCTGCTCATTACATCGAGAGGCATATACCTATTGGAGATGGGCACAATTAATCACCTTTTAATCTAAAATTCTAATCTGATGGCTAACAATTAAAGATGATGACATATTCTTAGTCGTCCTCCCAAATCAATGAATGTGATTTACTCTTCATAACTTCCTTGTATTTTTGAATGCATCAGTTAACCTGTTTACCTTTTAACATTTACCTAATCATATTAATAAATTACTGTACCACCATATGATTGTTACTTTTAATTGATTAACCTTTGGAATTACCACATTTCAAATTAACTTTTAGATTCCCCAAGCTCTATGTGCGTTTCAGTTGTCCGTGCATTTCAGCTATCTAGGAGGAAGCTTTGGCATTGCCTTTCGACGTTCACAGCGGGTTGCTCATTACGCCGAAAGGCGTATACCTATTGGAGACGGGCACAATTAGTCACCTTTTAATCTAAAATTCTAATCTGATGGCTAAAAATTAAAGATGCTGACATATTCTTAGTCGTCCTCCCAAATCAATGAATGTGATTTACTCTTCATAACTTCCTTGTATTTTTGAATGCATCAGTTAACCTGTTTAATTTTTAATATTTACCTAATCATATTAAGAAATTACTGTACCACCATATGATTGTCACATTTAACTGATTAACCTTTGGAATTACCACATTTGAAATTAACTTTTAGATTTCCTAGGCGCTATGTGCGTTTCAGTTGTCCATGCGTTTCAGCTGTCCAGGAGGAAGCTTTGGCATTTCCTTTCGACGTTCACCAACCACTTTGTGGGTGTGATAGTATTTAGGGCGGGCTGCTCATAAATTGAGAATCCCTATTACAGTGGGTTGCACGGGGTTCCTAATTCCCACAAAACTCTGAAGCTGGGCTGCTCAGACATCTTACTTTGAGCCGTCAGGCCAATTACCACAAAAATATGAAAGTAAATTGGATTCAGGATTCTAAGGACGCCTATAAATATACGGAAAACTAATCTTGGCCATGGTATTATATGGAAAAGAGGGAAATCCTGACGAAGAAAAGAAACCCAGTGAGGAGGTTCCTCATTCCAAATGGTTCCACTACAATTCTCCCGTGACTCAGGTGGTTCTGATTTCGCTGGTCTTCTTCTGCTGCCCGGGCATGTTCAACGCCCTCTTCGTACTGGGGGGAAGCGGGCAGGAGAACGATTCGAACGACGTCAACACTGCCCTGTACGTGACGTTTGCAGTGTTAATCATTTTGGCCGACGGAATTTACAACGTCCTCGGCCCTAACGGGACCCTCTTCACAGGCTGTTCCACTTATGTTCTCTATGCCGGTGCTTTTCTCTACTACAATCAAGACCACAATGAGACTTATGTTGTAGGTGGGATTCTGGGCGTCGGAGCTAGATTTCTCTCGGATAGACAGGGATCGATCATGACCTCATATCTGACTAAGGACAAGAAGGGTAGATACATTTCTCTCTTCTAAATTATATTCAATCTAGGGGGAGTCATAGGTGGCTTCATTCCGTTTATATTGAATTATCACACAACAGTCAAATCTGTTAGCGACGGTACATATATAGCCTTCATGTGCTTCATCGCCTCTGGGGCTTTTCCTAGTTTGGCCTTGCTTCCACCCAGCAAAGTTGTCAGGAGCGATGGCACCAGAGCTACTCTGATTAACTACTCCAATGTGAGCACCGAGACCATGGAGATTCTCAAGCTATTCTTCAACTGGAAGATGTTGCTTCTCTTCCCTACTTCATGGGCCGACAAGTTCTGTTATACTTATCAATTAAATAACGTTAATGGTAAGATATTTACGGTGAGGAACAGAGGGTTAAACAATGTTTCTTACTGGGGTGCTCAGATATTAGGGTCTGTGGTGATTGGCTACGTTCTCAATTTCATCTTCCAGAGCAGGAAGAAAAGAGGGTTTCTAGGCATGGCCATCGTTGCAGTAATGGGGACTACAATCTGGGGAGGTGGGCTCGCCAATTAGTTGAGATATAGTAGAGATAAGCCCTTGCAGGAGATCGATTTAAGCGACTCCCGCACTGCTTTTGCAGGGCCATTTGATTTGTATTTCAGCTATGGATTACTGGACTCCATGTTCCAGACTATGTGTTATTGGACGATCGGAGCTTTGGGAGATGATTCCTAGACTCTGAGCAAATACAGTGGATTCTATAAAGCCGTACAGAGTGCAGGAACATCGATGGCCTGGCATATCGACAAGCAGAATCTTTCCCTTCTGGCGGAGATCATAATCAACTGGAGTATTAGTATAATCAACTACCCATTATTGATTATCCTTATTGCCTTGGTTGTAGATAATGGTAGGACTGCTACTGCCACTGAACCCAAAGCAGGCTTCCATTAACAGCATGTATCAAGCTGAAGGGAAACAATTATGTATCTTGACATCATGTACACAAGGCTATGCATTGATCTATTTCTCAGAAACAAGCGTTCCCTTGGGCAGGAGCCCTTGGGAATTAAGGGTTATACATCTGGTGAAGCCTTGTTATGGTGTACCCTAGAGTTTGTTGGGATTTTTGGTTTTTAGCTCTTGGTTATTCCTGAAAAAATGTGTGCTTTGTTCTAGTTATTCTGCAAATATGCATGTGTTCTCTATTGAATTTAATGTCCCAAAGTATTGTACTCACTTTGCTTCAAGCTCAGAACTGATGGCACAATTAACCACCTTTGGAGATGGGCACAATTAATCACCTTTTAATCTAAAATTATAATCTGATGGCTAACAATTAAAGATGCTAACATATTCTTAGTCATCCTCCCAAATCAATGAATGTACGCGCCATTCATTGAATGTACCAGTGATGGCCATTCATTCATTGATGCAGGTAGGAGAATGACTCGAACGACGCCATCGCTGCCCTGTACGCAACGTTTGCAGTGTTCGACATTTTGGCCGGTGGAATTTACAACATCCCTGGCCCTAATGGGACCCTCTTCGTAGGCTGTTCCACTTATTTTCTCTATGCCGGTGCTTTTCTCTACTACAATCACTACCACAATAAGACTTATGTTGTTGTTGTAGGTGGGATTCTGGGCATCGAAGCTGGATTGCTCTAGGCTAGACAGGGATCGATCATGACCTCGTATCCGACTGAGGACAAGAAGGGAAAATACATTTCTCTCTTCTGGAGTATATTCAATCTAGGGGGAGTCATAGGTGGATTCATTCCCTTTATATTGAATTATCACACAACAGTCGGATCTGTTAGTGACGGTACATATATAGCCTTCATGTGCTTCAGGTCCTCTGGGGATTTTCTGAATTTGGCCTTGCTTCCACCCAACAAAGTTGTCAGGAGCAATGGCACCAGAGCTACTCTGATTAACTACTCCAATGTGAGCACCGAGACCATGGAGATTCTCAAGCTATTCTTCAGCTGGAAGATGTTGCTACTCTTCCCTGCTTCACGGGCTGACAAGTTCTGTTATACTTATCAATTTAATAATGTTAATGGTAAGATATTTACGGTGAGGACCAGAGGGTTAAACAATGTTTCTTATTGGGGTGCTCAGATATTAGGGTCTGTGGTGATTGGGTACGTTCTTGATTTCAGCTTCTAGAGTAGGAAGAAAAGATGGTTTCTGGGCATGGCCATTGTTGCAGTAATGGGGACTGCAATCTGGGTAGGTGGGCTTGCCAATAAGCTAAGATATAGCAGAGATAAGCCCTTGCAGGAGATCGATTTAAGCAAGTCCCGCACTGCTTTTGCAGGGCCATTTGTTTTATATTTCAGCTATGGGTTACTGGACTCCATGTTCCAGACTGTGTGTTATTGGACGATCGAAACTTTGGGAGATGATTCCTAGACTCTGAGCAGATACAGTGGATTCTACAAAGCCATACAGAGTGCGGGAACAACAGTGGCCTGGCATACCGACAAGCAAAATCTTTCCCTTCTGGCGAAGATCATAATCAACTGGAGTCTTAGTATAATCAGCTACCTGTTCTTGATTATCCTTATTACCTTGGTTGTAGATGATGGTAGGACTGCTACTGCCACTGAACCCAAAGCATGCTTCCATTAACAGCATGTATCAAGCTGAAGGGAAACAATTATGTATCTTGACGGCATGTACAGAAGGCTATGCATTGATCTATTTCTCAGAAACAAGCATTCCCTTGGGCAGGAGCCCTTGGGAATTAAGGGTTATACATCTGGTGAAGCCTTGTTATGATGTATCCTAGAGTTTGTTGGGATTTTTGGTTTTTAGCTCTTGGTTATTCCAGAAAAAATGTGTGCTTTGTTCTATTTATTCTACAAATATGCATGTGTTCTCTATTGAATTTAATGTCCAAAAGTATTGTACTCACTTTGCTTCAAGCTCAGATGTAATGAACCTCAAAATTCACATAAAAAAAAAAATTCTTGGGTACATGTTCAGCAGTCTTATTTCCCTTTACTCCTCTTATCCTACATTAATACAAAGTCATCACTTCCTATTTTCGACAGTGAGTTACATGTGATCAAAGTTCTTAGCTAGGGATATCATTTTTCATTCCAACTTATTGTTATCTATGGTTTCGTTTTTCCCAAGCCACCTTATATTAAGGAGATGCAACTTCCTTGAGTGTCTTTCATACTAATGCGAGGGTCAAAGTTATGGCCTTATGATGCCAAGTCCGATATCTATAAAGGATCTATGAGGAGATTAACATTAATCGAAAACAAAAGTTTAAAGGGTTTCAAATAGATTTGAACATTAAACTTTGCACCTTGGAAATACATTACGCAGAGGTTACTTGTGAAGTTATGGTTATAACCGTGTGCACACCACTCATTCGTTAGGTAACGGCAAGGCTATTCACCCCGGGTGGTTAACACAAGGGTAGTTGGGTTTAACATAATCACTATATCAAGTCAGCCATCCGGTTACCTCACCATTAATGCTCTGAACCACCGATACAGACTGGAACCCTCGTGCCTTAAAGGCCTATCTGCAACATTTAAAGCGCCTGGAGAATGTTTGTGTGTTCAGAACTCGACTAGCGTGCCTAATGACAAGTCGAAACATACCCCATAAGCACATGGCCCAGGTACGAAAACCCCATCCCCTTTACTCCTTGCGAGAGGTTACCTCGCATTTTCACATTCATTCTAGTTTGGTTTCGTGTGGAAGGAAAAACACCGTTTCACTCCATTTTCATTTGCATTCCAGTTTTTGGGTTTAGTGAGGAAGATGAGAATGTCTCAGACCATTCTTCATTTGGTTTTATCCTCGGGGATATAGATTTTGGATTCGATCCCTGTACCAGATGGGCGAAGACCTTGGGTGGAACTTCTCGACAACAACTCTGCACGAGGGGTAAGATGATCCTTGACTATCTCTTTCTCTTTAACTGGTTTGGTAGGACTCTGTTGCTTCTGATCTCGGTCTGTCCTTCAGTAGTAACCTTCGAATTCAGTGTGAAATGGTAGATGATACCCTGGCTAGGTTTAGTTCTTCACGGCTTAACCCTTCCTCTGTACAAATATTTCCGTCGGCCGAGTTATTCTCCTTCCTTGGAGGGACTTACTACGATTGTCTGTTGAACGAGTGTATTCGAAAAATGCTATATTTTGTTTGAAATTTCGGTAAGGTCCTGGTTTCTAGTTGTTTCTCAGAATATGCTATATTTTTGTTTGAACTTCCGGTAAAGTCCTGGTTCCCAGTCGTTTTTCATTGGTGAGGGTCAAGTCCGGTCTACCCTTACTCGGGTGTGCAACAGACCTGTCGGCCTACTGTTGAACTTGAGAGCGTTTCTGTGTTAACTTTGCTAGTGCCATATAGTGATTGTAGTGGCCTTCTCATGGCCAGGGTCGTTTAATCCTTCCTGTTCACATTTGCAAAGTCATATTAATTTTATGTTTTAATATTAATTTATGGTTATTATATGCAATTATTTTTCTGTAGTGTTTTGATTGAGACTGGTATCCTTTGCTAATGATGGGCCCCTTACAGTGGGAAGGTACCCATCAGGGTGACACAAACTCCTCCTCCCTTCTTGGCCTGGGAGGCGCACGGGACAGCGCGATAGCAGTCGGCAAGAGCACCCTTTCAGTTAAGTATTCATTGAACATTGTTCTAAATTTTGTTCTGTAATTGAATCATCATTCTTCTTGTTGAATACATCGTAATGCTCCACAGCGTTTTGTGTAGGTGCGGTCATGACGAAGCATGGGGATGCCCTTCGCACTCCTTCAAGAGGTATTCAGGTTTCGAAATAGTGCCTTCCATCTATTACAATTTTATAAGCAACGATGGTCCAGGCTCTGTCTCATCCTTAATGTTTGAAGTTATTAGTTCCAAGTTCTATATTCGATTGATACGGGGTACACCCCTGATTTTTATATATAAACATTCTGGTGCGAAGATACTTTAAGCCAAGCTCACGCCTGGTTGAAACTTTGATAGACAGATAGTCGTACTATTTAACATTTTGAGACTTGTGCCTTGAGTATTATCTCCTGTGTGAAAAGGATTTCATATCTCACTGTTTAAATGTTTTCCTTGATATTTCTGAAAATGATTTATTATTACATATTTGAAATCTTTAGTTATGTTCCAGAAATTTAAGTCTCATTATTATGTACATGGTCTGTTCTCAAACTGATTCAATTAATAATAGAGTACTACCGAAAAACTAGTATAAAACATCTGCGCATGTGGGTTTTTCTTTCGCCGAGCTTGGGTGATGACTTTCAGATTTTATTTAAGCTTTGTACACTTGTATTCTTGTTATAGCACTAGTTGTTTGGGTAGGAGTAGGACCTGAGTCTTATTCCGCATTTTACTATTTTGTTTTTAGAGTCGGCTATAAGCAATGGTTTCGGGTAGCGCAAGTCTGTGGGACTCCGTCCAGATTCCTTTGGGGTTTCTTGTATAAGATCTACAAGGTACAGAAATGTTTACTATCTGTGGTTAAAAGGAATCAGGATTTTCCATAAAATAATTCGGGATTACTTTTCCTTTCGTGTGCTTCGTTACTCCGTTACACTAGATGTCCTGTAGCATTGTACTTACGACATCAGTTTTACTGTATATGTGTGATCCGGATTATTTTCGGCATGAAATGAGAGCGGAGATATAATAAAGAAATGCACAGAGATATTGTAGATATTCAATAATATAACTGAAATGTATCAGAGATGCAACCATAAACACAGATATACAGTAATACATGATTTCTATTAATCAGAGAAATGTACAAAGACTGTAAAAATACAGAGTGAAAAACTCGCTAGAATGGTGGCAGCTTATCTCTGAGAAGAGATGTGACGGCTACTCGCATTCGCAAGAAGATGATTACAATGAGGCTCTGAAGGCCCTTTTACAATAAACGGGAATGCCAAAAGTCCTGGACATCCAAAAACTTAACCCTAGGAGATGAAACGCCAAAAGTCCTGTGCGCCCCGTTTGGGTAAGTGAGTACATCAACTTCCCGGGGTCGTAACTTTTGCATATGATCTCTGTTTTAGGCGTGTGATAGCTCATTGGAAAGGTATCATCGAGGAGATTTATTTTGGGGGCTCAATCATGCCTTCAGCTATCATTGAGAACCTCGATCTCTAAAAACCTTCATTTGGACCCTCAAAATGGCCCCGGAAGTTAAAACCTGCTAAAAATAGTAAATTGCCAAAATTGCCAGAAACATGTTTTGGGTCAGTTAGAGAAGGTGGGTGGCCACCGATATCCACCTGGATCAATCCTCCCTCCTTAGGAAGCAATGGTCTCCATTGTGTTGAGTTCCCGGGGGAGAGGGGAAAGCGATTGTTGAATCTGAATCTTGGTGATCTGCTTGCCTTGCTGGAGAAGTGGCGTTGCTTAGCTTGTTGAAGGCTATCATGAACCTTTGGCTGGAAGGTTTGGACCTTTTTAACCAGTCTGACTATTTTAGATGACTGTGTGCAGAAGGAATCTTTTTGCTTTGCTACACCCTCGGTGACCTGCTTCTGTTGGATAGAAGGTGCTTGGGCCGAAGCTGTGGTGGGTGCATTACCCTTCTGTTCACCCTTTGAACAGATTGTGGAGAAGATGAATTTTGTAGTATGAGATACTACCTTGCTGCACTGTTTAGGTGAGGCAGTAGTTGGAACTACCTCTGGTATCCTATAGAGATGACCCCCAAGAGTAATAATGACACTACGGGGTCGAGACTCATAGATAGCATGGCGTTTTCACATATATGGCTGGCCCAAGAG
>JASDQU010010628.1:0-15847 GCA_032191745.1 Picea mariana | reverse complement strand
CATGTTCCCCCCGTATGTCAACGATTGGGATTTACTCTACTTTTCATAACTTCGGGAGTCTTGTATATTTTTGCAATCATGCTCCAGTTCTCCCAGATAGTCGATCCTTTGAACTACCCCCAATCTATGGACATGTGTCTTCATAGATGAATGTTGCATGCTCAATTCGAATCCTGGGACTTTGGGAAACTTGATTTCTTTGTGCCTAAGTTTGGAAAGTCTCTAAACTTTTGAATTCCCAAGGACTTTGAGGGTTAAAACCCACACATCTTTTCTAGATCTGATAGTCGCAAGAGATCTCGGCTCTTCCCAAATGGATCTCATCCACTTGACCTTCAAAAACGATAAATTCCTCTCTCCAAGGAATTTTACCCGCTATTTCTCCTGATATTTATCTCTTAAGGTGATTTGAACCTCTAATGCATGCCTTGCGCTGGCTCACCTTGAGACTTGAAGGCTTTTGAAAAATCCTCATGTGCACTCCTTGCGCTCATCTTCCTTGAGACTCTTTCAACACTTGATTAAGTGTTGGCCTGGTGCACTCCTTGCATGGGTCTTCTCAAGCCTCTATACACAACTAAGTATCTGTTCACTCATTTCACTTGCTTGGTGAAAGTTCACACTCTCTCTTCTTAACAAATGAATTTGTAGACTCTGCCCTCGCACTCCTTGTGTTGCACTGTGCACTCTTTACACCAAAGTTTAAGAAGAGAAACAATTGAATCTTAAATAACATCAACAATTCATTCCTATAACCATGAAATGCATACACAAGCATAAAGAACACAAAAAAAAAAAAATCACAGCATTATCAAATGAACTCATAGATAAACAAACCCGACCATTTGGAACCAAACCTTCTTTGTTATAGTCATTCATAAAATAATTACACTGTGTTCTTCCATCTCTGCTCTTCTCTCCTTTAGAAAAATAATATTTAGTAGCCTATTTTGGGCATAGGTTACATATATTTATACTTGGAGAGGCTTCTCGAGCCTTTCCTCCAGCCTACCTTAATTATATCCTATCATAATTAAGACATTCCCCTACTTATCCTTATTACAATAAATGGCGTTTACACTCAGATACAAGTCGATGCTCAATATATGTACAATCCTACATTCATTTAAGGAATTACAATCTCATGTGATCTCATACAATGGCTCTAGCCCTCCTTGAGCCTTTTCAAACTTTAATTACATTAAATTACATTTAAAATCTGAGATTTAAAGTAACAAATGAGAAGACTCGCGCTTCTCTCTCCTTGAAATTTGTTCCCTACATGTGCATTGTTGCGCTAGCTGCTGATGCACTGATGAGTTGGAGCGATGCTCCTGCATCATACTCCCATGCTAACAAAAATCATGAGCTCCTTATCATGGCTCCTCTGTTGCTGTTTTTGAGATCCTACAGGGTCCTGTTGAGCACTCAACACACCCTAAAAGTTTTGTGATTTTTTTCTTTTAGGTACCACTTTGTATTTTTAAGTTTAGTCAGTTGTGTAGGAATCAATGGGTTTATGTGTTGATTATGTTTTTTCATCGGTCATATTCGTCTTGGTTTGGAGTTATTGAACAAATCGAAAATTTTCTGTAAGTAAACTTGGCAATTTAACTAAGTATACACAGCTAAAATTTTGAGCCACGCACCTATTATCGACATCGACGCAATCCGAGAAGTAAAATGACCACATAACAATGATATTCGTCGATTGTTGATCACTGATGTATCATCGAAATCGGAAAAATGGAAGAAAGGCATGTCGATTGTTGATTATGTCTTGCAAAGAAGTTTTTTAAAAATCATTGATACACCGTCGTCATCGGAGAAATACGAAAGGAAAACCACTAACATGCACAATAATGAACCTTCAATCATTGATCGTCGATACATTTTTCGGAGTTGGTGAAATCCGAAAGCACAAAACTATGAAATAGTAACCATCAACAATCACCAGTCATTGATACATCATTGGCGTCAACATGATAGGGTGTTGTAGTCAAGGTTGTATGTCTAAATAAAATCATCGATGTCGAAAAGTTTCTCCCGTAGAGGTCACAATTAATAGCCATGTGTCTTTTCCACATAAGTAGTACGTATGACTCAGTATTTTCCCCGTGTCATTTATGTACGTCCATGGCATTATTTCCATGCCACCACTGTACGACAGTTTTGGTCGGTGTCGAAACTTTTGCCTAGATGCACCAACGAAACAATGAAAAAGTCGACTCGTCGACGCTGATGCACTCATTTACTATCGATTGATCGCTAGAATATCGATCTCCTTGTTTTAGTTCAAACTTTCACCCATCGATACCGACGACCCTAGTGGATCTTTGATGCACCATATATCCCTGATACTGATTAGGCTAGTAAATACAAAAAGGGCTTGGTAATTCGATAGGACACCCCTAGCTGAGGTAAGACAATTTTTTGCATTTTGGTAGACAAATTGAATTTTTTGCGTAACCAACACCATAATCTCATGCATCGGCCAACTGTTGGAATTTGAATTTGTTGATGTACTACAAAAACCCGCTTCTGCGCCGCCAGCATGTGTTGCATTTAATCCTCAGCATGGTGCAAATTTTGTAATAGATTGCATATATCTCATTTGCACTCTCGAATATACGACTTGATGCGACAAGGTAAGTATACGCTCTATTTAAATTTACAAGATTATACCCAGACAAGCCATTATGTTCACAAATCACTTATTCTCGGAAGTCGATGAAGGAGTGTAACACCCCAGGTTTTGAACCCCCATTTTAAATAATGTATTGTTACAATGTGGAGAGGCCAAAGTGCCCAAAACAATTATTAAAAGGACAGTGTGCCCAAGACATGTAATGTTTTTATCGTTATTAATAATAAATACACATTTGGTTACTAGATGGACAAGGACTAGAGTTATAGGGGGCTATGATACCACAAGAGAGGGGGATTGAGGGGATAAGTGTTTGTTCCTATTATAATTACCCTTTTGTCTAAGGGAGGGGATTGGTTACGTGATATTCTTGGGGAAGGTCGGGAGGTTCTTGATTCTCCCCAAAATTACTTAAACCCACCTCTATTATGATGGGGGGGGTTGGTCGTTGGCTCATTTCCTCCTTCATTTTTGCATTTGCACCATTATATCTCTCACGCACATTCATGCACGCACCTCCATGCACCCACTTTCCCATTCATTGATCCATCTATCATCTTCGTCTTGGCTTGGGAAAGGGAACTGAACTTTCGAATAATTAGCCATGAGATAGTTGGTTGTAGTGGTTGCTTGAGTGATCTAGATGCGACTTGAGGCCTACATGTTTGAGATGAATTGGCATGTGTCAATAGTTTCGCATAGCTACGAGTTCTGAGAGTTCCAACATTGAGATTCTGGACCAGTTGTGCTGAGCCCGAATTAAGGAGAAGGACTATCTGAGGAACTGTGTGGCAGAGAAGGGTGGAGGTTTGTTCTCTCAGGCGGTGCAAGTTGGGTAGAAGAGAGATGGGTACTTGGATTTCTGTGAGAGATTGGGTGTTGACTAGTTTGGGAAGTCAAGTAACACTCTAGAACCGTCCTTGTGGATTCACATCCCTAGCTCGGGGGTGACGTTCTTGTTTATATTTGGAACAGTAGTGTCTATGGTTGGGTGGAATGTCCTTGGTCTGTAGCCAATTGGTGTCATCTTTCATAAAGATAAGTTCTCTCTGTTATGGTATTATTTACATGTATATGAATGTATTTATGTTGTGTATATTTAATTGAATCTTTAGACTATGCATGCTTGTTGGATTTTGTTGTGCATGTCATTAAAGTCTTTTCTTTTATGAATCCTTAAATTTTTAAAGGTATCTGTAAGTGAAAGAAGTCCAAGGGTGGGCTTGAAGGTAGCATGCTCTGGCCTGTGGGTGGCTGGGTATGTTACAAGGAGTAAGAGAAAGCGTCAAGGAGGTTACAGCTCGTTCTATGACTTTGATTACTAGTAAGACTAGGTTAATTTCTTACAATCAAGAGGTAATCATTTTCTTTATAAGTTCTACACTTACTATTGCATCAATAACATTTTTCATGATTGGTTGGAATATCACTATAATATTTTCTTTTCTGCAAGAAAAATACCTCCAAGAAATCCAACGACCAAGTGCTCACCAAGAATGCCCAAAAGGAAGGAAGCAGAGGTCAGCAAGGGGTCTACATCGGGCACTACAAGAGAGCCTGATTTTTCCTCAAAGGAGGAACTAGTTATCTGCACATCTACCAAAAAGGGGATTTCCCATCCTCCATCTTTCGGCGATATAGAGGCAAGCACTGGATCTAAAGTGGTGCTCCCACATTGGGGGGATATGTTTAACAGGATCAACCAGGAAGATTATCCAGGTTTTGTATCACATAGCGACCCAAACATCAGGATGTTGGATGACCAGGTGTTCCCTAACATCCAACAATCATGCCTACATATGGTGGCCTACAGAACCACAGTTTTTTCCCTGCATCGAGACCCTGGGATGGATAATTGACCACACAAATGCGACGAAATGCATAGTCAATAATGAAAATGGCAAATGTATTGGTGTTTTTCTTCCAATAGAGGTCCAAAAATACTACAAACTTAGAGACCGGAAGGAGAGACTAAATACAGAATTTGTGGTCAAATTTTATGAGTTACATGACAATAGCAAGTTAATGGCTTCATGGTGGAAAGAAGAAAAGAAATTCACAAATAGGAGCAACCACTGGTACGACACGACAAACCTCAAAGAGTCGTATATTTATCTAATGGATTTGATTTTCCGATTATATGGGGAAAAATATTGCTCCAAGTTTTTGGAAGTATGGATGCCCCTGGCATATACTATGGTGATTTTTGGGAGAAGCTTCAACTGGGGAGCCATAATTTCCAAATAGTTAATCACTAACATCTTGCAAGCCCAGACACCAAAGGATGGAGAAACGCCATCTTTTCACATGGTGTCATACCTATTGGACGTGATCTACGCAAGGAACTTTTTCACAGGCATGAATTTGAGCTGGCATGTTGTTGAACTACCCATGCATTTTTATTTCAGCATTCTATGGGAGAATAGGTACAAGAGATTTTATGACCTGATATGTGATGAGTTCATATCCCGAGTACATTTTATTATATTTATAAAAGAATTCCCAAGGCTTACAGTGACAGCCAAAACGATGGTTTCAAAAGTAGGCCACTAGTATTTTGAAGAAACCAACACTTATATCAGAGTGTTCGGGGCTACTGGCGCATTTAAAAGAAACTTAAAAGTACACACCAAGAAGTTTCAAGGAAGGATTCCATAGTTGGAATTAATTAATTTAATTTCCATTTAAGAAAATGTAATTTAAAAGAAAAAGTTTTAAAGAAGAAGGAAGAGTAAATTTTGATTTTAGCGTTGGTGATTTACAGTCCCATAGTTTTGGTAAACCATTGGCCTATGATAACTTTTTCTTATAGAGGTAAGTTCACCAAGTTGAAATGGAAAATAAGGTTCAATTCACTTTTGGGTATGTTTTGGAAACGATGAATTTTTTTCATATGTATGTTAGGGAGGATTCAAACTCAGACCATAAGCATTGCCATCAATCTCTCTAAACATTAGAACTATATTAATATTAAATTGGCAAATAAATTACAACTTGCGGGAGAGGAAGTTAAAATAGCTCTTATTCATTATGAGAATGAACCTTCTCATTATGATCCTCTTCATTCTGAGGATGAATCTTATAAGGATCATATCACTTTCTGTCAAATAGAGACAGGTTTAACTGATGTTATTCAAACAAGAATAGGTTAATTAAATGGTCTTCCTATCACACTCAGAGTTATGGATTTTAAGTTCATGGGAGGTGGTATGGGCTTTGTAGTAGATGAGAAAATAACTCATTTGATCAAGCGCGCTACTGAGGAATCTCTTCCAGTCATTATGGTGTGTGCTTCCGGAGAAGCACGCATGCAAGAAGGAAGTTTTAGCTCAATGCAAATGGATAAAATAGCTTTTGCGTTATATATTCATCAGAAGGATAAAAAGTTTTTATGTGTATCGATTATGACGTCTCCGCCAATTGGTGGAGTGACTGCTAGTTTTGGCATGTTGGGAGATATCATTATTGCTAAACCTAAAGCGTACATTGTATTTGCAGGTAAAAGTGTAATTGAACAGACATTAGGTCAAAAAGTGATTGAATATTTTCAAGTGAAAGAGTATGATGATGAGATTAATAATTTATAACTAAACATCGATGAGTACTCCCAAAAATGAAATATTTTTTGTCACAAATCAAGGAAGTTGATGTAGTCCTAGGGAACTCCTGGTTGAAATATATTGGTACTTTTACTGTGAATGTTGATAAAAAGTAAATAGAATTTGAGAATCTTACCAATAAAATAATGTTGTGAGACATTAATCCAAAGCACCTTGCTCTATCATCGAATTCAGATCAAAATGAACAATAAAATCACACATAATTAATGGAAAAGTTACAAAAAAAAAAAAAAATTATTAGCAAAGATGAAGAAATTGTGAAAAATCGAACGGAATTGGAGAAGCAAGATACAAAAAATCATAAATTTGAACAACAAATTAAAGAGTCACAAAAACAAATTAGTAATTTAAAAATCACTCATAAAAAAGAGTCTAAAAATATCAATAAAAAACTATCATCCAAAGATGAAGAAATTTCTCCTTTGAAAAATCATAATAAAAATCTACTTGTAGAAATGAAGAAATTGGAGAATAAGAGGAAGGCGCAATAAGAAACCCAAACCATGGATAAGGACACTAGCACCAACTTGATCGACATGGAGAAACCTAATCTTGTTATCAATGGAGTTGTATCAATGAAAGGGCCTCCAAAAGTTGAAATTGAAGATAAAGTGACTTCAATAGAAGGGATTGAAACTAAAAATCAGATTACTAATGAAGTCTTATTAGTGGAAGAGTTTCTAGAAGTCGATCTCAACAAAAAAATTCTATGATAAAGAAACATCCACATATTTAGTTGAAGTTGGGATACAGTTGATCACCACTAATAAAGTCATAGGTCAGTCGAAGGATGTTGACACCAATAAATAAATAAAAATCAGATATCATCATGATGACTCAAGTAAATCACAAGAAGACTAAATCATACATTAAGAATGATAAAATTCCTAGGCATCCAAAGATACATGTGCCCCGAAGTCAACCACAATGAAGAATGTATCCATAATCTTAGCATCAGAGAGTTTCAGAAAAAATCCACCTTGGATGGATGGATTCTTTTCGATGCATCAATATTAATTAAGGCTTCAATTGTCATATCACCTCATTTCCTCAACTTTATCTAATCGATAGTAGTTCCAAAAGATTGGCATCCTATCATAAGAGTTCATCGTTCCCTATGCTTAGAGGACAAAGCATTTTTAAGGGGGGAAGATTTGTAATATACCTAAAGTATATTACATTTCTTATCATGTAATAATAAGTTATGGGTTTGTTATTATGTAAATAAGCATTATAATGTAAATGATAAGTCTATGTAATTATGATAATTATTGACCTATGCCAAGGACATGACTTATCACTCCCTATGTGTATTTCTATAAACATCTTGTATCTCATATGATGTCAAGAAAATATGTAAAATGGATAGAAATAAAATATTATTTATTACGGATATACGAAATTATGTTATGTAGTCATGATGTTCTCATGAAATGGACCACCAAATCCAATCCAAAAAACACATATTGGCTAACATAATAATAAGTTCCAACCAAGTAAGAGGTAATATAGTAAGATGGAAAGAACCTAACGAAGAATGGACTTAAATTACTTCTATAATATATAAATTAGACGAGGTATAAATAGAGTAACATTTCCTTCTCCACTGCATTGTCTACAACCACATTAAGGTGAGATCAACACCTGATAAAATGAAGAAGTTCCAAGAAGAGCCACAAGGAGATGTGCCATAGAGATAAGATATTAAGAGAAAATATGACAAGTGCAGTTAATCTTCCTTCACAAGGACACATGTGAGTAACGAAATTTTATTATTAATACAAACACCCCTATAAGCGAATTTGATCATTAATCCAAACACCCATGTACATTTATTTCAATTATGTGTATTTTATTTTGGAATTCATGTACTTTTGTTAGCTATACACCATGTAAAGGCTAAAAACATCAAGATGTAATACTTTGTCCCATGGACTATTGCTCTCATAGAAATTTAATAAAATTCAAATATATCTCAATGTTCAGAAACGTCTCATCGAATGCTTCTTTTGATTTGACTATTGATAAAACTTTATCAATAAAGACATAACACTGATTGGTTCTATAAGAATCTTTTCTTATAGTTTGTACTTTGACCTTTGAAAACATTGTTGACTTAGTTGGGTCAGCAAATGTCTTTTTGTCAACCTTTGGTTTTTCTTTCTACTTCAATTGCCTAATTTTATTAAGAATGTGTTGACATTGTTTTCACAATCAAACAATTTCTTTATCTTTATCTATTAAAATTTTGTCAAAATTTCTCCATTCATCCTCTTAAATTCATCCTCTTAAATAGATTGTCTTAAATCACCTCAATTACAACATCTTCTAGAATTAACACCAAGTTTTTAATTTGTAATTCATTTTGTTTGATTCTCATAATCATTTTTTAAATTATTTGCCTCGTTAAGATGTTATTGCAATTTACATTGTATTATATGAACTTCATATTGAATATCTTCTTTCACATGTCAAGATATTTAAGTTTCTTCTTTTGAACTTAATTTTCATGCTAACAATCTATTATTGCATGTTTTAATTTATTAATTTATCTAGTGAATGACCTAATTTTTTCTTGTAAATCGATATTTTCAAAAGATTCATTTCTTTCATTTCCGTCCTCTTATTGCAACATTTTTCCTCATTGTTGCCATAGTTTTTCCTAACACTACGTGAACACTGCACCTACTTGATAATATTGAGGGCCCACATAGTGTGGTCATAATTATGCACTTTCAATGTTGAATTTTAGAGTTTTCCTTCTTTTTTTTTGAAAAAATAACTTTAAATACCGATTGACTTGTAATTATTCCTTAGGTAATCTTAGGTGTGTACTCCAATTCCACTAGATGAGACGGTCTTAAGAACTTCAAAGTTAACCTTTGATTAATTTGGAAATTTCGAACTTGATTTTAAAAAAATTAAGGAATTTATAATCTCTTAATAAACATTTTTTTTTATATTTTAATATTTCATTGCTTTAGCATCCTTAATGAGTTTGATTAAAGAGGATGGTGATGAAGGCATATGTGAAACTAGGTGGTGTAGTGATTTTTGTGATGCACCCTTCCTTCTCTCTTTTATCGCTTGATCAAAAATCATTTATTTTTTTTCACACGAAAAAAACAGTTCCACTGTTATTTTTATTAGAATCAAATGAAACTTCTGATTACAATAAACGGAACAACATCCATGACAAAGATAAATATGTTATGTTGCTTGAGATGTGATGCCCTATTCCACGTATTAATGAGCCCTTTGAAATGGCATAGTTTTAGGGTTTAAACGTCTTGTATATTTTTGTTCTATCACAAGTGGTAACCATTTAATTTTACCTATTAAAATATGATGAACTCTAACAATGGAAACATTTCATACTCCAATCAAGTGTATCTATTGGCCTCATAATTAAGGTGTGTTCATTAATTTTGGCGATGACAGGATGCAACGATTTTATGTTTGTCCATGTCCTATATGGTTGCAATGATCAAATTGATGCAATTCAATTTTATAGTGATACTTTGTTTTTTGCTTTGATCTACATTGATTTTTTTCTTTATGAGTTGATGTGCAACTAAGAAATTATACAACAATTAATCCATTCGCTGAAAAGTGTATTTTAATGACTCAAGCAATGAACTCAGCCATGAACAGGGTTTGGTGATGTATTTCAGTTAGGCACAATGGGTCTAGTTGTTCAACATATGTGTAATATATATTCATAGTTGTTCCAACTTGAGGGTATGCCCACTTGTATGCTTCAAAATTCCAAAAAATTGTGTTTCCACAATGGTGACTTCACACTTTTTCCCTAATAGATTGGCCACAAGCCAAAATTAGGTCGTTATCTGCTAGGAATTTGTTTCCCTCCAAGCAAGAGGGAATATTTCCCTAGACAAGGCCCTGATACCAATGGTATTAATCAGATACTAATAAAATATCCGATGTACAAATCCATTTAAAATAGAAAGAAAATATATTATAATATAATGAATGACGAAGTTACAAGTGTTTTGTGACTATATATATTGAATGGTCATGAGGGTGAAGAGATGTTACCTTTGGCTACTTAATTACTAAGATATTCTCTCTCTATGTGACTTTATAGTATGCATGCAACATGATTTAATATGGTATCGAAGCCAAGGTATAATGTTTCCATTTGGGAGGCCAAAGTGACTTTATAGTATGCATGCATCATGATTTAATACGATATCGAAGCCAAGGTATAATGTTTCCATTTGGGAGGCCAAATCATGGTACCACAAGGAAATGCATTTGAGGATGCATGGTGAGAAAGTAATCCATTGTAGGCACATGAACACAAATTGGTGATTTGAGGAGGCAAGGTGAGGGGTCAACCTATTGTGGGCATGCAAACAAATTGAGTGTGGCCAAAATTCTAGGCAAGCAAATTGTGGGCCTGCAAACACATTGAGTGTGGCCACAATTGTAGGCAAGCAACTTGTGGGCCTGCAGACAGATTAAGCAAACCACCTCCAACTATTATTATAAATAAATAAATGTGAGATTGACGCACTACATGGATGTTTCACATGGAGAGCACAAAATAATCAATAGAATAATGTTGTGGTAATGGAATGATGACAAACAAACCGGTCATACATATTAGAAATTAAACTATTTGAATTTGTATTAGGAGATGGATGACACAAAACACAAAATTAAATAAAAAAATTGTAGACAATAATGATGGAATGTGCAATGTTTTATGTTTGACACCAACGTGCATGCAAAAAAAAATCGTAAGTCTTGGATTGCCAGTGTTAGTTATTTTATGTGTGAAGTGTGCAATGTAAACAATGTTAGTGCTAGTGACAAGTTTGGTGCTTTTGGCATTAACAGTAATTTGTCATAGCGGGAAAATGTTGTACGTGATAGTTACAGTGAAGAAAGATTGGATGGAAGTACATGGTCATAAAAGAGAATGTTGGAAGTAAGTTTCAACAAATGAAAGTTTCCTTTCAATGGGAGTTTTTTAAATTATGTTTTAGATCTAAAATTTTGTTAAAGACATAGGCACAAACCTTGGGATATATCTCTGAAAAGCATGCAATGGAGCTTGGAGACAACCATCATGCAAGAAGTCATCACAATGTAAGAGAACTATAGTATCAAGAAAGATATAACAAAGGAATAATTTCATTATCATTTTTAGCTAGCAAATAGAAGTTGTCGTGGTAGCCATAGAGTTGGGAATATTTGTTGGCATGGGGACATTGCTGGGATAAAACATTATTATTGGATGTGAGATGTACACTTTAGAAGTAAGTCACATTGCTAATAGACAACCATATTATTAGATTATGATTATTTTTCGAAGGGTATTTTCCAAATGGGAGAAAAGGCATGTAGCATATAAAATTTTCTTTGGTAGTTCACTATTTGATCTATTTTTATATGTTTCCAAAATTAGATTTTTTTTCAAAATAGCAACCCTACAAATTAGAAATGTTTTTGTCATGTTTTTCCAAGTTACAATCTAATATTTCTATGCTTGAGATTGTTGATCACCTTTTAATTAGGATTCTAAGGCATACAACAAATATGAATAATTGGTTTGCTTCATATTTGGAAGTTGGGTCCAAGAAAAACATTTACTCTAGGTGATGGCAAGAACTTAATGGTTAAAGGGAATATGGATATAGTTGCAAGTAACAAGCAGTAAAAAAATCATATTTAAAACTATCCTTTAATTTTTTGTTTGAGTAGATATTTGTTTTTTATTAAATAGCATACAACTTCCACATGTAGATGTCTTTGTTCACAGCAACAGAATGGTAAAAAAAAAAAAGGAGCACAATGATTATGTCTTAAGGAATGCAGGACCATGGGCTAATAAATATCGATATGTGGCAATGACAAATAGACAAAATATGACCATGACAAATTCATGATTGTTGGTGGCTAGCGTAAATATCAACGTGAATTTACTTTGGCATCAAATTTATTAGCATTTGGGTTGTCAATCCCTATCCCTTCGAAATAGGTTAAAAATGGTATTTAATCTACATTCTATTCAGGACGAGAGGGTGTGTTCAACATACTTGGAAAGGGAAAAAAAAAAGGTTGGGACCCAATTAAAATTTTATGAGCAAGCAACATTTGAGTTTATCCTCGAGGAGAAATGTGGTCCAATAAATATCTCATCATTGGCCAATACCACAGAGTTCGCTATATTTTAATGATTCTTTAGAGATGTGGAATTCCTTAAAGAAAAGCCTAGTTCATTAGGTGCATTAATCAGTATAAGGTGGCAATAGAAAATGAGCATTGTTCACCAATAAGGGTTCTCCAATTAGATAGTGAAGATAAATTAGATAGTGAAGATAAGTATATAGTAAAGGAATTTTTTTACTTCTACAAAAAGGAGGTAATTCATAGGAAAACAATAGATGGTGAAAGAAGCAAAATTGTGATAAAAGGGGAAGAGTCAATTGCAAGAAAAGTCACTTCCATTAAATACTAAATAGAAGGAATGCATACAACACTTTATTTTTCAAGTACAACTCTCATCTAAGCAGTCATAGGAGGCATGCCTAAGGAAGCATGGGCTAGAAGGAATTGCTTCAAAAAATTTGGTTCAAATGCCTATAAGGTAGTTTTGTTGGAAAATATGAATGAATTTGATGTCTTTGGTAGTAAATTGTTGTTTTTTAACCATTTTAATCAAGCAAAAACATATTGGTTTTTGGAACCTTATATAAGTCATTATTAGCATAGATGTGAAAATCGATGAAAAATCAAATCTAGATTAAGTTATTTTTAACTTCAAAAATGGATGATGATTGTTGGTTTGAAGCTAAATTTTTAATTGATTTACAAGAAAAATAGGTGTAGGGAGTCAAGCATAATGGGAAGATGTGCATATATACTATTATCACTCTGTTAGGGTTTCAAATCACCTCGCTTAATCTCAGATCTGCTTAGCTCCCTCATACAGCGGAGCTCTCGTGGGAATCTCTCGAAAAGGGAATCTGCGTACCCCACAATGTAATGTTCCTAAGCAATTTTGGCCAGGAACTAGGGTTTTTTGTTTGGTGTTTGGTGTTTGGTGTTTTGTTTTGCAGGTTTTTACTATAGAAAGATTTGTTGAAGTGTTTTGTTGAGTTTTATTGCATGGATGACATCAAAACAAGTTTGGAACACAAGATATTGAAGAAAATACACAAACAAAGACACCAAGCTTCATATCTGACCTTTATTTAATAATATAAGTGATCTTCATACATGGATCTGCAGATCTGGTACAATATAGAAATATATAGAGCCTCCTGGAGCTTCCCCAATTAAATATGGATTATTACAAGATCAATGTGTTTCCCTTTATAGTTGGAACCCTCATATTTGAGCTAGTAACTCTCTGTGTGTCTAGATTTGGGACTAGTACGACCCTAGATGGATGGATAAACTCAATATTTCGTCCATCTAGTCAATGACCTCCAAATCTCTCCAAAATACTGTCAAAATGTAGATCATCTGCCAAGTAGATGGATGGGAGAAATCTAGGGTTAAAACCCTTGAGTCCTCCTCCAGATCTCTAAGCCTCCTTAGTGAGAGTTGTGTCCTCCTTCAGAAATATAGCCAAGCCACCAAAAATCATAAAATAAGAGAAATCTTGAAGTAAAGGTTGCAAAAGGGCGTTATGACCCTAGCAATGAATCATGTAAAAGGTGGAAAGGCTTATCTAGCCTCTCTAGAGAAAATCGAACACTTCTTCCCTTGTAGTTGTGCCCCATTGTTGGAAAATACTTCAAATTTGTGCCCTAGCCTCCCAATACTGAGTGATGAATACATGTGAATGGATAGAATGGCAAGGGAGGGAAATTGCACCTCCTTGGCCAAGATTGAACCAGGAACGGAGGAATCTTTCACCCCTTTGTTGGCCTCTAGGGTTTCTTGACTCAAAACCCTCAAAACGTAAGTTGTAGACCTCAAGTGATCACAATGAGAAAATAGATAAGAATGAGGAGTGAGGTGCCTCCTCTCTCTTTTATACCTCCCAATCTAATTCTCAATTGAGTTGCCTTTTTTTATTATTACTAAGGTTGTGATTTGATTTTTCACTTAAGTTACCTTCACATTTTCTTTTCTTCTTGAAAGTCACTTTTTAATAAAATCACTTTAATTCCTTAAGTGACTTTTATTGACTCAACCCCTTTTTACCCATGGGACTATAGTCTAGAGGGGTGACTAGGCTACTTAGTCAATATTTTTTATTGTCAAGGAGAGGGGGACATTACACATAAGCCAATAAGCAACAAATCTTGTCAGGCCAAAACAATAGTACCAACCAAAATGCACCAAGTTCAGAAGACTCGAGCATGTCAGTAGCATCTGAAGGAGTGCAAGGAGAAGGGAAGGGAACAGATGTCACAGTGAGTATCATGAATCATCCTCTGATCCAAGACAAAATAAGTTAGAAAAGGAGTGGGAAATTCATCCTGAAAACCTCCACAGTTTCTAAATATGAGATCACGTCCAACAATATTGGAAGTTACATAGAAAACATGGAGGAATATGGGGTAATTGGAAAATTAATGGGCATTTGGCCCTCAGAAAAATCCATTGACTAGTGTATTCAAACTCGTTGGAATCTGTTAGGGTCCTAACCTACACATAGGCAAAACAATATATTCGGATGTAATAAAGGTCAATATTAATAAGGCCTTTCAATAAAATAGAATAAGGTGGATGTAAGAAGACCTAATAGAAGCTTCCAATTCTAGAAGGATCTTCCTCTAGATGCTTCTTTTTAGTATAAAGAAGAGTCGAGGGTATGAGAACCCTAGCTTGGATATTATTGTAATAGAGATCTACTCAACTGGAGGTTGCCCCCTCGAAGAGGCCCGTGAACATTGCTTTCATATTCAAAGTGCTATTTCTGTTATTATTCTCTTATCATTTCAATGCTATTGTGGTGAATGTTCTGGTTATATTGTTGTTATTTTTCCATTTCAAGCATTTTATTTATGTTCTGCATACATTTTCTATCTAGTATATTACAAGTGGTATCAGAGCACTTTCCTCGGCAGAAAGTGTGGGTTAAAAACAAAATTCAGGGTAGAGACGTATTCCGGTGTCTTTAAGCCACAGAGATCTATCGTTACGCACATAAACCCACGATTGAGGGATTCATACACGCGGGAAATACAAGTGGTACTTAAGCGCACATTTGTTGGCCACCCGTGTAACCCCTGTTGGTACCCCTTCAAGTGGTAGCACATCAGACAGCACTTGTGTACAGATCATCCTAGATTACCTGAAGCCCTCTTTAGATAAATCGATCAGTTGCATGACTGTTATAGTGTCACCGAGAACAGCACTCGGGAAGATACTCTCTAGTACCTGGGTAGTCGGGTTGTACGACTAAGGGTACGGTCTATCCTCCTTATTTAGTGCCCTAAGATGTTGGGATGAGTACTAATGTTGGACCCCGCACGTATATCAGAGAGCTATAGCATAGGGAAAACCCTTGTCTGTAGAACGCTTGAATACCTAACCCTTGGGGACAGAAACATAAACAAATTAAAACAGACAAGATCTATTGTCGTGCAAC
>JASDQU010010627.1:100257-110319 GCA_032191745.1 Picea mariana | reverse complement strand
TCCAAGAATGGTGTGCCCCCCTTGCTGGAAACCCCCAATGGTGCGCCCTCCTTCTCTTCCTGTGCCTGTGGCTGGTGTAGAACCCTCCTGCACTAATGTAGAACCGAGCTAGAATGGTGTGGGAGAGTATCGCATCTCCAAGACCAAGCTTGGGACAAGCTAAGTGGAATCTTTCACCACCGAATCGTCCTCTAGGGTTTGTTAAGTCAAAACCCTCAAAACCCCCAATGTTGGGCTCACTAGCTAAAAGCCAGATATCAAAAGATGATTATACATGAATGAATGAGTAGAGGCCCTTGCCTTTCCTTTATACTTTTTGGCTCACCTTGTCCCTCCAAAGTGACTTTCATTTTATTAATATTTAATTAATTAATTAAATCACTTTAATTAATTAATTAACCTTTTTACCTCTGAAAAACACCTTCTCTCTCCTTGTGGCTTCCCTGGCCACTGAAAGTCACTTCTCACTATCCCATCCTGTAGTGTTGCTACTCCCGATTCCAATGAGCTATTACACTGAGAGGTTCCTCCAAGTAATGTGCCCAAAATGACCTCTTCATTAAATTTAATTAACTTATAACCCAAAATAGTCAAAATCATGGAAATCGTCGGAATGCAACGGAACCAAAGCCAACCTGTGCGGAATGGCCCATAATGATGAAATATGATGAGCAATGCAAGCTGGACCCCACAATGCCTCTCAATAACCCCTGTACTCGCTATAACCTCCATCTGGCTACTCTGGTCATCATAAACCTCTGCACTGTGATGATGTCCCAAAGTGGGGACATTACAACATTAATGTACTTTGCATACTTTATCAAAGAAAGGATTGACACTTTAACCATGACAACAATGTCTTCCTAAAAGTGTGCAAATAGCTCACAAGGCTTTTATCTAGTAGTTAATTGTGAAGGGTAGCTGTCATGTCCCCATTTTTGGGTTCCCCTGTTCTACAGTTGGAGATGAACTCCAAGGCTTGTGTCAGCTAAGTCAAGGGGTTATTTAATGTCACTTAGCTAGGAGATGTTATGTTTTTTAAGTGGCATTAAGTTAAAAAGGTAATAAAGTAACTTTTAGATTAATAGTTACTTAAACATTAGTAAAAGTGACTTTTAATATTTAAGTGAAAAATAAAAGGGGAATGAGGGTCATGTGGATTAAGTCAACGAGGAAAGATCTAGAAGGAGGATTGGAGAAACATAAAAGGGTAGCACTCCACTTTCCTCATTATTTTTTGGATTGATCTCTTATTGGAGTGCTCTTGTGAGCCAAGGTTTCCGTTGGGGTTTTGGAAAAACCCTTCCATTTGAGTTTGGTTTTGGTGGTGCAGTATCCACCCTAGCTAGACAAGGAGGAGGATCCATCTAGGATCTTCAATTGAGCTTCATTTGTGGTTTGATAGTTGGGAGGTGTAGCGACTTGCTTAGGAGGCTCGTGGGGCTTTCTGGAGGTGACCGTGGCATCTTCTAGGTTTTTGGTTTGAGCATTGTGTGTTTTCATTGATGTATTGAAGATGTCATAGCAGCCATTAAAGATTTGTTATTGTTGCGTTTAGATCTCCATCCATAATATAAATACTCCATGATTCTCTGATATTTCATGTGTACTTGGAATGCATGCAATGTATTTGACGAAATTTTATAAGTGGTATGTGTGCAAACTGTTTGAAGAAAGTTGTCAATTAGCTTATGGCATTAAAACAAATGTAATACAAAGTGTTTGACAAAAGTACACAACCAAACACATCTACTTGGGCAGTAGAATACTAATATCCTATCCTAGAAAGCATTGGGGATATTACAGTGGTATCAGAGTTGGTGATCTTTCCATCCTGTAAGTATTCTCTTCATTGTTGTTGGGACTGTTATCCCCTAGCCTAGGGATAACTAAGGAGATTATGTCTCGAGGCCCACAGGTCCTAGACATGGAGTATCGAGAGCCAAATCGACTTGAGCCTGGCCCTGGAGGGCCCATCCTTCTTCTTCTTCAGTGCCTCCACCTTGTTAGCAACAACAACATCCATCCCATCGGCCTGGTCTTTCAGCAGAGATGGGTTTTTCTCCATGAGGTAATGAGTCCGGGTATCATGGTATGTGTCAGTTTGATTCTCAAAACATTTGGATGTGTGCATTTAATTCTTTTTACTTCTAACGTGTGCTTGGACCTTATGCCTTTCCACTTGACCACACCTGGGGGGAATGACAGGATGCCCTCGTAAGCTGGTTCCCATAGGGTTTGAGTTGCCACTGGGGGGGTTCATGAAAGGTCATCGTCCGTTCCCACCATACTTACCACTTTTCATTTTTTTCCCTCTCATCCATCCCATACACTGGTCCAGGCATTGGGTTTGCCAAGCTAGCAAAGGGTTGTACCTTACCTTGTGGGAAGAAGGGGCTAAAAGCCTAGAGGGTAAAAGTAGTTGGCAAAAGATAAAAGCCAAAAGAATGAAACCTTTAGATGCTTCGCCCAGGGATCCTCGAGAAATCAATAAAAGGATTCTCAGCAAAAAGGATAACTTAAAGCCTGCTTGAATACATTTAACCTTTTGGTCAGCTGATTATCCCAAAGTTGTCATGTAACATCCCCCCTTGACCTTCAAATATCACCATGAATTACAACAATCAAAAGGATGCCAAACAGTTAGACTCTGGTGCCTATTCAGATTAAATTGCTGCTCTCGTTGCTTTAAGGAAGAGGATGTAAATACCATTGTATATAACCTTCCTCTTTTTGTTTTCTCTTGATGTAAATATTTTTTATAAATATAAGAAGTATATTTTAAATAAAATAAATCACAACAATCTTTTCTCAGATCAATATTGTATCCTTTCTCATCAGCATCCCAACATATCCTCTAGCATATATTTTTCCACTTAAAGCATGATCCTATGTTACTTGAAACATCAGTCCTGCATTTCCAAGTGGAAATATTTTTGAAATATGTAGTGCCTCTGCAGTATGTTTATCAGATATCATGCCTGCCTTTCCAAGAAAATATTAATCATAGAAAGATGACAAGGTTTTGTTATACATTGTACAGAATGTAGTAGGAAAAGTCAAGAAATGCTGCAAAAAACAAAATCATCCTTTATCTATAAATAATGGTCGTTCTGTCATCTTATGTAGACACACTAGGGGGTTTATTACCCCAAAAAATAAATTGAAGATGCAATGATATATTTTGCGTCTTTTGAATATCAATAAAGCAAATGATAGGTGGCTGCAGCATCCATTGTGTGTAAAATTGAAAAAAAGGCACAAAAATTTTGCAAATAAGCATAGCTCCACAAGTTTTTTTCTGTTGAAGCTTGAAAATGATCAGCCCATGATTATAGCGGATGTCAACAGAAATGAAAAGGGATCTGTTAAAAAATTAATATTTGGATGAAGAACTACAGAAAAAACTATCACCTACGATTCATGGTTAAATCAAACCAAATAACATGGTTGAAGAAAAAGAAATCAGTACCATTTTCTAATAATTTATGATAAATATGGTTTTTTTCAAGGTAACATATCCTGGGGAAAACCCCTGGCATTTCCCCTCATTCTGAAGATGGTACCCAGGACAAACCCTAGATTCTTCATGGCATAAGGCTAGGTCAACAACAGAAATCAAAGCTGTTGCAACAATATACTCATTAAGAGCTCAACATGTCGCTTGCAGGAATTGAACTTGGGCAGGGAGGGTAACACTCCTCTCAACCACCCAAGCTAAACCCAATTGGCTATGATAATTTTTTTATATGTGTTCAATAAACCAATTTAGACTAGAGATGTAAGTTTCATATAAGAATAAAAATAATGCTGGACAGACAATACAAACCCACATTGTTAGAGTTCTTATCCCCAGATACTTGATCATGATCTTCATTGTCATCCTCATTAGGCTCCTTCTCACCTAGAGTTGCTCTGACAACAATTGCTTTCATCTTTGATTGCCTTAAGTTGATGCATCCAAAGAAGTTCCTTTGAGGAAACAATGTCACCAACAATGGTGTAAACGCAACTGAACAGGGTGAACTTCTGCCCACGTTTACAGTTCCAGTATCAGTATCACAAGTTGACTGATATGCACAACACTGGATGGAAGTTAACAATGATGCTGCCATGTCCTGTGACAGAAAAATTCTGTCAAAAAGATATGATAATAATAGATGGTGACAGTAAGGAGCAATTCATCTTAAAAAGGAAATGATAAAGCCATAAGAAACAAGTCAAGAAATTCTTCAAATTGGGGCACCTTGTGTGATGCAATAAATGACAGGAATATTACAACTCGGTGGATGTTGCTTGAGCGATTTTAGTTCATGCCTCGCTGTCATGTGACATACAGATTCAAGAGTCCTGTAAAGAGGAATATCAGTCAGTATGATGTCATTCTTTCTTGATTACCATCTTTCCACCAAAATAAAGCACTCTTTGTGAAGTGAAAAAGAGGATCAATTATATTGTACTTGTGAGGTAAAATCTTCAACACAGAGGTTCCATTTAGCCTACTGATGATACCTTCCATTGAAATGAAGAAAATTATTTTTCTGTAGATTTTGTACATACTTCAGATCAGCCAAGAAAGTTTAAGGTCAAAGAGAATACTCATCCTTTTGTTTTTTCAATACCCCAAAAGTTGGAAGAATGCCCTCTTTTGAGTATACAAGATCCATTTCTTATCCAAAGCCTGGATTGCATTCTGGATTCTTTTCCAGATTTTCTATTATTGAATGAAGTAAGGAATTAATAAAAAGCAATGTCCACAGCCATTAGTGTATACTTAAGTACTAATGACACAAAACACTTGGAATCCAGTTAGGAATATACAAAACAACAAATGTAAGGTTTTTCATTTTCCAAATAACTGGGATAGAAAATGAGGTCATAACACTGGAGCTGCCCAAAGCACATGTACCTTGACAAAAAACAAACCCTGAGGTTGAATGACTGGAAGGTGCATAATTCAAGACTTGGATTCTCCAGATCTCAAACTTGCAGCTTTGCACACAAATAGAGCGATCACTCTAATTGCACAGGTCAGATGAGATAAAACTGATATAACACAAATTCACAAGCTTTCATGCTTAAGAAACCTAAAGCAACATAATTAGTCCATAATGGATACAGATAGCTTGAATTTGTGAACTATTAATGTTGATGAGATTTCAACTTCAGGAAGGTAATTGCTTTAAACATCTTTAACCAAGAGATTGAATCCTGGTGAATTTGAAACGATAATTTAAAAGTCCACAAAACAACTGACTGGAGTCAATGATGGAAGTGTGTAGACAACTGGTATCCACCTTTTATGATTGTGGAGTTACTTTCCCCACCATCATAAGACTTTTAATTTTTAAAGCTGCAAAATAGTTTCCTAAAATGTTTGAGATAGACGATTTAAACATTCAAAACTTTAAAATCCCGTGCAGAACATTCATAAACCATCAAAACATCCATGTAATATTCATAGGTTTGGCTATTAATATAGTTGTGTTAGCACACTTTTTCACCCTCCAATCAAATCTGATATAATATAAAATTAGTGATGAAAAAGAGGCTAATTGTAAGGTAGCTAGAGAGGTAGTGGGGGGGGCCAGAGGGCCCATAGTGATAATAGTGGAGAATATTGTGATTGTACAAGCAAGGATTGCTTCAGGAGTTTTATCCTTCCTTAAGGATTAATATATGGTGTTAACCTACTTCAAAGGTTTTCTCTATTTCTTGTGTTCAATATTTGGTGAATGGTTTGGAGTTATTTTTGTTGAAATTCTTGGTTATTTTGAGATTTATCTCCAGATCTATTCAGGTACTTAACACTAATTCTAGGAGAGAATGCCCTAAGTGTCACCGGCAAACCTCCTCTCTGTTTGGGCTGGTGCATGCCAACCTCARGGGGGTGTCCCTAAGTGCCTTGCTGCTGATTTAATGACTGATTTTCTGCAATAAAACAATAAAAACAACAGCAAAAAGTGTCTTGGAAAGCATGTAAAACAGCCCAAGATGTTAGGAAAAATATTGATAAATTCACTTGGTAGAATCCCTGCAACGTTAGCATAAGAAATATGCRTAGAAAAGAGAAAGAAAGTGCAATTAAAAGGTCGAAATTAACCACAATAAGAGGCCAGAAACTTCTAATTGATGCACAAATTAAATCACAATACCGACAAGAACTGAAAGCTTGGTACGAGCGCAACAATTATTTATTAATGTCTTGCCAAAGRGCTGATTGCACCACAGAAAACAACCACAAAAACTGATAGAGTGGCTATCTCCACACAAAGAACTAGAAGCTAGAGTATAGAAGAATGTGAGAGAGAGAGAGAATGTTTGTTGCTGCTGTAARAGATCCAACCCTGAACACTRAGAAGACCACTCCAATATATCGGAGAGAGGGCACACTTCCCAAGACAATCATYGGAGGGTGCACATGTGAGTAAAGAGGGTAAGTAAGGCGCATGGAAATCTAAGTGTGAGTGAGAGGACATGTGCATGAGGGAGAAAATAGGAGTGTGAGAGCACTTGAGAGGGTAAAGAATGTGCACTAAGAGAGTTAATGTGCATGAGAGGTGTTGCCGCCTTATACACACCTGGGGTAACATGGAAGACACCTTCAATCCACTTGGTGTGTCCTTGGGGGCAAGTTTCGAGTCAAGGTGTTGTCACTTGATCCTCAAATCCTCCATCTAGGCCAACTCCTAGAGAAGCCAAGGGGGGTAGTCCCTATGAAAATAGTCTAAAGCTCTTTTAAACTAAGAAAGCAAAAAAGAACTACTTCTAGGAGTTTATTGCTTAATAAAACAAAGGCATTCAACACTTAACATTCATCATCATTTGAGATAATCATATATAAACCATTTGTCCATAAGCATGCATATATCAAGTAGGATACAAGATCTGCAAGATTAAAAATATAAGTTAGACAACTGCATGAATGAAGTAAATTGCTCACATAAAGATAAACCAGTTGTACCAGTGTCTTAAAAAGAGTCGTGGGCAATTGTTGATCGCGTGTTTTATTAAGGTAAATTAAAGTTAAGTTAATGAGAGAATATGTGGCCTCTTTAGAGGCTAGCTCTTTGTTTGGAAACTTGAGGAGAACTTACTGAAACCCAAGAGGTCTCACCAGTAAGTTCACTAAGGGCGTCGGATGTCCAAAACGGGTGGGAAACCAAGTCCCAAGAGGGTCTGCCTTACTTCACAGATTAGCCTTAGGCGTTTTCCCGCTCATTGAGCTATCGACTTCAGAGATTTCCCTAATTAAACTACAGACAAGTTTTATTGACTTTGCAAGACTGAAAGAGATAAACTTTGTAAAATAACTTAAAGATATGCTTTGCAAGAAAATTGAAAAGTTGAACTTGCAAGAGTTATTGCTGGAAGTGGGAAATAAACTCTAAATTAAACATGCATAAAGATTGAAAGTACTTTTTAGACATGCATGTGAAATGTGAGTGTTTATGTGTGTTAGAATTGCTTATGATTTCATGTGTGTTTAAGATCAAAAGATTAAACTTGCACAAAAAGAAAGCAAAGTCAAACCACGACACACAAATCCCCCTAATGGGGATGGAGAAACTGGGCACAGAAGGGCCCGCTTTTATTAAACCTGTTATCCCCGATTTCTAGGGATAACTAGGAGATCATGTCTCGAGGCCCGCGGGTCCTAGACATGGAGTACCGAGAGCAGGATTGACCTGAGCATGGCCCTGGAGGGCCCATCTTTCTTCTTCTTCATCAGACTTGTCCTGTCAGCAACAACATCGTCCATCACCTTCGGCTTGGACTTGTATCAGAGAAGACTCTTGCTCCATGAGGTAATTGGTCCAGGTATCATGGTATGTGTCATATTTGATCATTATAACCTTCAGATATATGCAGCAAATTCCTTTCATTTCTGACGACTGCTTGGATCTTACATTAACCCACTTGACCATGGTTGGGGGGATTGACAAGGTACACTAGCAAGCTTGTACCCATAGGTTTTGGTTAGCCACCAGGGGGGATTTTGAAGGGCCATCGTCCGCTCCCATCATATCATCACTCTTACATCTTATCTCCCACTCATCTATCCCATTCCCCTAGTCCAGACATTAGGATGACCTGTTTGTGGGGTTACACCTTATCTCATGGGAAGAAGGGGCTAAAGGCCCAGGAGGTAAAAGCAGCTGGTAAGAGATAAAAGCCATAAAATATAAAACCTAGAGATGCCTCGTTCAGGGATCCCCGAGAAGGCAATAAAAAGCCTCTCAACAAGAAACAAGAGGGACCCAAAGAAAAATGACAAAACAAGACCTAGCCAAGAGGATGGGGGGTCTCATCACGAGCCAGCCCATTATGTTCATGGGTGCCTAGCAATATGACATTGCCATTATCTGGTTACCACGCCAGGGCAGTGACCTTTGGTTGCATGTCCAAGGGAAAGGGGGTCTCATCACGAGCCAGCCTTATCATCTCTGTGAAAGTACTTGTGGGTAACACTGTCAGCTCTGGTCACCATGCCAAGGCGGTGTCCTCTAGTTAGACCTTGAAATAAAAAGAAAGAAAAAGTAATAAAGAAAAGAAAGAATAAAGGCAATAAAGGGCTTGGAAAGAATTGCATCCATGACAGGTACAACTCGCCTTCTACAAATGCACCCACGGAAAATACCACCCTTGTCTTTCACTCTACCTGTATGTCTGGACATCCTTTGACCACACCACCTCGTGTTACATGGTTTGGATGATATCCTCTGGAAACTTTCCTTTTCCTATGGATGCTGGCCCAATAGGGCATTTTGTCTTTTTCTTCGGCTTTGTATAGTAGGTCATTGTAATGTATTTGAGCTATTGGATGATATGATAGGGGTTTTATGCATGCATTTGATAGAATTAATGATGAAATATGATTGACATTGCTATGATCCCTATGACTAATGAACCCATGGAAGGCGAAGTTTTTGATGTGCAGGATCATGCCCGAGGGACAAGTACTAGTTGGATCAGTACACATGGGGAGATGATTAGTTCGGACCTCCATGGGGCTGAAGAGCCCATCAGATGGTTGCTTGGACCCCATCAGGGGCAGAGACAGGACAATGATTGGTCAAGCCTTTGCACAAGAGAAGAAGGAGGACATTTTCATCCAGGACGCCTTGGCTGAGCCCAGCCCAGGGGGGTTAACCTACTGCAGGTGGAACGTGTCCCTTTGATGGCCCAGGACGTCATCTAGGAGCCACTTGACGTCACCTCCAGTGCATGGTAGTTTGACAGGGCAGTTTGGCACGTGTGGCAGAGTTTGGAGGCCCAAAGAGGGCCAACGTTTGTCATCTTGTGCTGCATTTTTCCCTAAAAGGGGCCAACGTCTCCCTTAGAAGGGCTTGACGTCTCATTTATTGCTCATTTAGGGTTTTATTTGACAGTTTAATGTAAAACAGTATGATTTTTGGTTATTAGCCTTGTCGGCTATTTTTAATGACCTAATTTTAATTTAAGGTCATGAGATGCTATATATTGAGGATGTTTTTCCCTAATTTGGACATAACACAACTGAGTCACACTTGTGAGGTCTGATTTTTGCGCCCTCCTAGGATATTGTTTCTTTCTAAGTAAGGCACACTTGTTATTGGAAGGATTTTTTGGCATCTTATGGCATTTCTCTCCAAGGAAGGTTTACAACTAGGGTTTGCACATGCTTTCTTCATGATATGTAAGTGATTTTCTTGCAAAACTTCTTAATTGAATGGTTGTAGGTCTAATTTCTTGCATTTGCTTATTAAATTGCTGATTTGAAACCCTAGGTAACAAGCACACAAGTAGGTCCTTGTTGCATGTCTCCTTAGAGAGAAATTTTTCAGCCATTGAAGAAGAGGGATTGAGCCTAGCCTTTGCTACACTCATCTTGCTTCTTCCCTTAAGCTAGCGTTGAAGTCTATAGCTTGAAAGAGGGTGACGTCCTAGGCCTAGGTTATCTACACCTAGGGCCATCATCTTCTAGGGTTTGAAAGCCTTGTCTTTACAACACTTTCTCTCACCTCATCCATTGGTTAAATTTATCATTTATGCTAGCCGTTTTGCCAAGTTGAACTAAGG
>JASDQU010010627.1:81023-100157 GCA_032191745.1 Picea mariana | reverse complement strand
TGACTTGGCCTTTACCCTTTACCCTTTCCTTTATCCAGATTGCCTTAGGGACGTCTCCCTTGGACTTGCCCTCCTGAATAGAAAGAGCTCCCCATCGAGGTGACAGTGGGTGGGGAAGCTCCTGTTACGCCGGTTTTCAAGCCCTTGGACCTTTCCTACAAACCGTGCGATAACAAGGCCCACATGACTTTTGGCGCTTCATCTCCTAGGGTTAGGTTTTTGGATGTCTAGGGTTTTTGGCATTCCTGTTTATTGTAAAAAGGCCTTCAGAGCCTCATTGTTACCATCTTTTTGCGAATGCGAGTAGCCGTCACATCTCTTCTCAGAGATAAGCTGCCACCATTCTAGCGAGTCTTTCACTCTGTATTTTTACAGTCTCTGTACATTTATTTCATTAATAGAAATCGTGTATTACTGTATATCTATGTTTATGGTTGCATCTCTGATACATTTATGTTATATTATTGAATATCTGCGATATCTCTATTCATTTCTTTATTATATCTCCGCTCGCATTTCGTGCCGAAAATAATCCAGATCAAGGATGCACTATTTTGGTTGGCATTCAAAGATTTCCCAGATTTTAGCACTTGTGTGAGTAGAGGTTGGTTACCATCAGAGACGGGTACATGATCGGTATATCGTTGTTTTTGTTTTAGAAATAAAGTTAGTTAGGTTTTCCATGGATTTGAGAGAGATGTCTATATATAGTAGGTGAACCTACTTTTTAGGAGACAGTGGTCAAAGACTCATTTGATAGTATTGAGCATACATAGTTGGTCCTTGCATGATTTTGGTCCCAATGGCGCTTTTCCAGGTGACATGCAAGAATTTTCTATTTTTAGCAAGTTGAGCTTCAAGCCTCGGATTGAGATTCTACGTGTGTAGTATTGATCCTTGAGTCATTTTGAGGTTTTGGACCTTTTTCGGTTGACATGCATGATATGTCTATTTTTAGCAAGTGGAGCATCATAGCTCGCATGTCTATTCTGATTGCACATCTGGATTCCTTTAAAAAAATCCAGTTCGATGAGTATGATATCATTGACATGCAAGCACATTTTATTTTTAGCAGTGTCTATTTTTAGACATATGACACATGGCAGTGTTCTTCTAGTCATCCTGGATGTTTTTGAAAGTTTCCTAAATTTTAGGAGCTAGACCCTATTTTTGAAGTTTCTATAAATAAAAGGGGTGGTTGGCTCCAAAGGTGATAAGTGGCAGGGTCAAATTCTGACATGTGGCAGTGATTCAATGTGACATGTGGCATCTACTTGGCATCATTTGATGAGGGGGTGCACTTTCCAAGGATAAAAGCATTAAGTGAAGAATTAATTAATTAAAAGGGGGCGTTTGGATGAGGTGGCAGTCTCATGGACGTGATTGAGCTAATTAAGGATTAGTCATCATTAACTTCCCTTCACCCGCCATAAATACCACTTTTCGCGCATCAAAATTTCATTAAAAAATATATTATTCGTTAATGCGCATTAAATCCCAATTAAGTATGGTGCATGCATTCCTATTTGGACTAGGCACATCTCCTTTATCCATGTCCCTCCTCTCTAAACCTATACATATAACCTTGCCCATTCTCCTCTATTTCCCACGTGTATTTATGTTTTCCCTTATCCATTCACGCACTTACCTTTATTAAAACCTTTGTGTTATTCCCCCTTTTCTACTTTAAAACATTATTCATGCATTGTTCTTTTATATGTGTGTCTTATCCTAACCCCACTTCCCTCTATACGTACCCACTAACCCTACTTCCCTTTATATGTACCCACTTTCCCATATATGCATGTCACTTTATTAAATTGAAGTGTCCCCCCTTTTTAAATAAAGTGTGTCCCCCCTTTAAACCTCCCCATGTAGACATACACACCCCCTTTAATATACACCCATCCTTTTAATTAAAAAGGTGCATGTTTAATATAATGTTTATTCCTTTTTTAAAAAGTGAGTGACTTGAATATAACTTACACTTATCACTCCTTTTGGGCCCAAGCACCAACACCTCCTTACATCATCACACTCCCTCACGTCTCCCGTACTCCTCTTTTTGTCCATGTGAGCCACCCCTTCATGTGCATGCTAACTCCCTCTTCCCCTTGCATGTGCATCTTACCTTATCTTTCCACTCATATCACATGCATATTACCTCGCCCTTTTGACCTCATGCATTATCCCCTCTTCCACTTGAATGCCTACATGATCCCACTCGCCTAATCCATCACAAGTGCGTCGTCACTTTTTTCCCCTCACACATGTTACCCATATTCTTAGATTAACTCCACTCCTAACTCTCCCATGTCTCCACCTCATCTTCCCACTTTCCGTTTACCTTATCTCCTTTCCATCATGCACTAGATATCACTCCTATTTCCCTCATTTGCATCCCCTATCTCATGATTGGCTCACACATGTGGCGCTTTGGATCTCTCTCATGCACATTGTCTAATCTCCACTCTCAAGTAAACCATCACACGTGGAGCTAACCTTAAGTTCCATTCACCTTCCCTCATTCATACGCCTTACCCATTCACCTTCCCTCATTCATCTGCCTTACCCATTCACCTTGGATCCCTCCATACGCCACTCATTGCCTATTATGCGCATCCCTCTCTTAGTTGAGCTCACACGTGGGTTTCTTGATTCCTATTTGCACCTTAGCTTCCACTTATGATCTCATGCACATGCCTCTTGTGCTATGTCACTCATACTCGGCTATTCATACGAATTACTTTGGTTGAGTTCCCTCATGCGCATGGATGATTGGGTTATTATTGGTTGGAGGTGGAGATGCACCCTCTTGGCTAGATATTGGAGCCTCCTATACATTGTGATGGTCGGATTTTTTGTGGCAATAGCACATACTATCTCTTTCTCTTTTCTCTCTCATTCTCCCTAGTCTAGCTACTCTCTCTTTGAGCAAGAGTGATCATTATACCGGTTGTGAACTTATTGATTGTGGTGCAATCAACCCTTTGGCAAGCCTATAATAAAGAAGTTTTTTTTGTTTCCGAATCTTCCTTCTTGTTGGTACTTTATTCATTTTTGCAATTAGATTAGTAGTTCATGCTATTCATTGTGATATTAATCTATCTTTTGAGTAGTTTCTCTTCTATATTTATTCTATTTCTCTTGTGCTAACCCTGTAGGATCCCTCCAAGTTGAAAAACTATCTTTTCCCCACCATCTTGGGCAGTTTTAACACAGTGTCCAAAACATATCAGCCACTTTTTTTGGTCTCTTTTTGCAGAAAATCAGACTTTAAGACATCAACAAAGTACCCTAGGGATTCCCCCCTGAGGCTGGCAAGCACCAACCCAAACAGAGAGGGGTCTGGCCCATGACAAGTTGGGGTTTTTTTCCTTTAATTAGCCACCTTTTCATCGTTGTTTTTTATCTTATATCAGCTCAATTGGAGGGTGAAAAAGTGTGCTAACAGTTACGTTAGTTCTTCTTTCATGCAAGGTGTTGTGCTTAATTTGTTGGGCATGTGGATGAGGATCTTTGGTTGAAGTTGGATAATAGATCACTAGCTTGGGAAATTGTGTCAGTTGCCTTGTTTCACCTTGGTGGTCAACTTCTATGCCCTAGTTTTGTGATGTCACCACCCAGGGAAAAGGGGTACTACTAGGGGSCCCCCACAAGGGTAACGTTYTGTTCCCCACCATACTTAACACTTTCCATCCTAGAGCCTCTCATASTGTACTAAACTTCRGTAATGGGTCATGGTCCATTCTCTCGTGAGAAGAGGGGCTGAAGGCCCAGAGGTTGATTGCARCTGCTAATAAAAGAATGAGAAAATGATGCTAAAGAAAGAAAGGAATCATAGCAAAAGGACTATCAAAAGCCAGTCCAAACTTGAGCTGTACCCTTTCAGTGCTCGCTCCTGTCCCAAATAGTAATGTTATAGCTTGAAACCTTATAAATGAGGACTTGCGAATATGATAAAGYGGACTAGAAAGATGGTTGATAAAGGGGTTTGGAAAAAATAGCGCCTAAATATGGGGTAACTCAAGAGMAAGCACACCCTCCACAAAGGTGCTCAAAGAAATGGATTTAATGACACCATAAGCCATGAAGTAATCCCTAAAACCATATCACTATCACACTTAATCTCGAAAGGTTTCTTTACTTCCTGTCTTTCTCGGGACCAATCCCTCTACCTAGGTTATTTTATTTCTTGTCCAAGTGGTACACCTAATAGGGTTGGATGAAGGCCCTCCCATACTTAAACTTGTCAACTCACATCAGGTCCTGGGATGGTGAGATGATTGAAGGGGATACTAAGGTGAATTGTCTTACATGGATTATATCTTAAGTTACAACTTACCTTGCATGCTTTAAGGACTAATGTTTCTTATGAACATTGGTTGAACTTGTCTTATGCTTTGGTTTGTTTTGGATGGCCCTGACATGGTTCTTTGAGGGGCGTCCTGGGCTTGTAACCAGGACGTTGTGCATTTATTTGCAGGACCTTGGTACGTGTGATGAAGATTAGTGGGTCATCCAGTGACTCACCATCATCAAACATCATCTCTCACATCCTTGGAACCTTGAACGATGGACAAACGGGCTTCGTATCAGCAAATTCAGTCATGATGGCACATGGATGGGTTGGAATCCCATAGGCTGGGCAGAGTACCCCAGAGCTCATTCTTCACCAGGATTAGGGACGTTGTAGCAATAGACAGTGAGAGACATGACAGAGACGAGATGAAACTCCCTAAGACTTGGAAACAACACCTAGATCTTGAACGCTAGCCCTATTTTGGGGATGGCATGACCTTCCAGGGTATGATGCAGTTAGGGTTTGGTGCACACATGGATGGTTGGCATGACTTGGGGTGAGGAGAGGCATCTCTTGCTCCCACCTTGCTCTGGATCGGTGCCATATGGCATTTGGAGGTCTTTTCCTTTCCCAAGAGGCTTGACGTCTCACACGTGTGGCCTCTTGTGATTTATTTTCTGCATTTTAGTTTGTAAAGGGTTAAATGAGGGGTTAGCCCCACTTAAAACATTGTTATGTTATGTTATGTGGACAAAAGCGCTAGCCTAGGCTCATATATAAAGTCTAGCGCTCATTTCATTTGGATCATTATCTTTTCCTCACCATTTGTGGGGTAATTTTCCTAGGATATAAAGCCTAACACCCATATGTGCTTGCACCTTAGGGTTTAGATCCTACCTCTTGGTTTCAAGTAGATCAACTTTCAAGCTTGGATGCATTAGAGAATCCATAGCCCAATTGTAAAGGCACTAATCTAGAAGTCACCCTTGTGGTGAAAGTGATTGATGAAAACTCTCTTTCAAATCTCTCAACTACTCTACTAACTCTACTAACTCTAACTTTAGCAAACTCATTACATTTCTTGCTGCTGTTATAAAAGTTTGCCACAGCCATCTAAAATCACATTAATTTGTTGCATACACTCATCTAAAGGTGGCTTAACTCACTCAAAAATTTCCACTAACAATTGGATAATATTCTATTGGTTATATGCTAAATTGTCATGGTCAATTGTGGTATTTCTGAGCACTTTATCTTGCTTCTCTTGCAAAATACTTATTGCTGTTATAAGACTGGTTTACTGATGCAAATTGCAAAAGCCATAGTTAATTAACTTGTCTATTGTCTAGAAGAGGTCATTATTGCATTATTTGGCTTGGAAGTTGTTATATATATGCTGCAAAGTGTTCTTGTTTCAAGCAGGTACAACAAACTACTTCACAACCTCTTCCATTCCTTGACCTAGACCAACAATTCGGTGATCAAGATAAGGGGCAGTGGGCTTGGCTACTAAACTTTCTATCTGATCCCTTGAGGTCACCAAGGAAGCCTCCCTTGTGGTGGACCTCCTCCTTCACTAAAACGAGGGAAGATCCTACTAAGGTGACAATGGTAGTTTCTTTCATAGTTATGCAAGATTTGGGGATCTTKTGGTGATATTTGCACAAGTACAAATCCCGTGATAACATTTTGGTGCCATTGCTGGGAAGATTGAGTTATTCTCCTGACGACATATCTTTGGTAAGCTTATCCCAAAGCCCTTATCTTTACAAGTTTACCTRGCGACTCCACTGAGGGTAGTTCCCTCACCTTCCTTTGATGATCCTAGAGGGACCATTTGGCGACTCCACAAATTTCAAGGAGGTACACTAACCCTCCTAAGGCCTACAAGAGAAGGGTTCCTCAAAACTCGCCTATAGTAAAATCCTTGTTTGGTGGAAACCTTCCTTTATCTACAATGGCTCAAAAGCATTGGGTATCCAATATCTTTAAACCTTTAGACATGTCCATTATCCCTGGATACCCTCGACAAATGCCTCCGAAGTTCGAAAAGTGGTTGCCCAAGTTTTCCGGTAATGATGTGACTACTGCTGAAGAGCATATGGATAAATTTTGGGCCTTCTTCCAACTTAATCCCGTAAGTGATGACGCTGAAGATTTAGTAATGAAACTCTTCTCATCCACTTTTACTAATGACGCTGGAAGATGGTACAATGGTCTCTCTAGCAAGAGTATCAAGACCATGGATCAATTTGAGACCTTTCTAAAAATATGGGGTGTTAAGGAGGATCCTAACTTATTGCTCTTGCGGCTTACTAAAATAAAGAAGATAGAGAATGAAACTATCAAAGAGTTTGATGCCAAGTTTGAAAAGTTGCTCCAACAAATACCTAGCAACCTTCACCCTAGGAAAGACCACCTACTATTCCTCTACATTAAGCCTTTCCCAGGACACTTTGGGTACCTGCTCAAGGAGAAGGCTCCAAAGACCATTGAAGAGGCCCAATAAATGGTTGCAAGAATTGAGGCTAATCTTTCATCCTACAAGGTAGAACCTTTCTATGCCCCAAGAGCCAAGGCTGAAACCAAACCAAGACCATTACAAAATGATGAGCCCACTCAAGATATTAGTGCTCCATGGGCACAAAGGATTGAAGAAGCAATAAATGAGCTCACCAAGAATCAAACCCTAATGATGAACAAGATCACTAACTTGGAGAGGGCACAACAACAAGCCATCAAGCCTCCTTTTAGGGGTCAACCTCAGAGAGAAAACCAAGCATGGAAACCAAGGGCCCCRTTGCCTCCCCAGTTCCACCAGGAAGGAATGATGAATGAACCACAAAGATTGAACAAAACACTTGTTCAAAAATCAAAGATCAGAAGTCCTGCAGGGCATTATTRCCCCTTCATTTTTCTTCTTTTCTTCTTATTTATGTATGATCCATACCCCCATGGGGGAATTGTAATAAATGAGTTAGAATGAGGTCTTTCTTATGTAAAATACTCARCTCCCTAAGACTTGGTCATTAGTGCATTGCTCTAGAGTGTTTTTTTTTTCACTTGGTTAATTATTCCTCRCTTTTGAGCAATTTATAATTTTCTGAGTTTTTTCACTCATTCCTCCAAAGCTGGAGTATGTCCTAATGGTTAGGCCTTGGTGTGTATTGTCTGAGTCTAGTGTCTAATGTATATTACCATGCTAATTATTTACCTAGAGTCTTATGGACATGCATTAGGTCCCTCTAGGATTTTTTTATAATTGTTTTAATAAAATTTAAAATTCCCGTAAAACGGGATTTTACCTTGTAAGTTGATGTAAATATTAAAATAGTGGTACTAGGAGGTTTTATATGCCTTGGGGGTATCATTTTCTAACCCACAATGCCCCTTTTACCCTTGTACCCCCTTGTCGAGAGAAATTATTGACTTTTTCTCATAAAAAACCAATATTTCCTCAAAAAGGTGAATAAATCAGCTCCCTATTATTAAGGAAACATGTCGGAAACATGTTTTTGGCTTGTCTTCAATTCACTAGTGATTAGCGACATTTAAGATGAGTTAGGGGGAGTTAAGTGGCAAATTAAGTGTTGAATTCATTTGAGTTGATGGAGTTTCCAAGAGGAGATGTGACCTCCCTCTCAAGAGGTGGCGCACTCTTCTGGAGGGCACCAATCCCAAGGAGAGATGTGCCTACCTCTTGAGAGTTGGTGCCCTCTCACTCCTCTTTTGCAATGGTGGAATTTACTTGAGTTAGCAAGTGTTGTGGTAGCAATCCAACCTCACACTTGGCTGATTTACTTTGAGATGTGTGCCCCCCTCCTTGGGAACACCAATATTTAACGGTTTCAACCAACCTCACGCTATCTAAGTTTCTTGCATAAGGAACACCAATATTTAACGGTTTCTTACAAGTTTTCTTAAGTCTTTATAGGTACTCATGCTTGGAGAAGTGGGGTTCACTTCCCTACTGCTACACCAAAAGGAAGCAAATACATCTCATTCAAAAGAGGTGCATTGAATGTGAACTCAAGAAATTTGAGATGAATAAATAAAAGCAAGTGGCTACTCGAATGGAAGTTGGTTTCAAGCTGTTGAAAGAAATGTGTCTTCATACGCAGGAAGAATTGACATTATAAAGGCAATTCCCTATCAATGCGACTGGGAGCCTATTGTAAGTAATTGGATGAACAAGGCATAATATTGCACGTGCCAATTTTCAAGCAATCATGGACTGCAATATTTTGTAGCAATAAAGAGATTTTTTAGATATCATTGGGGATGGACAATTATGGTATCACATTTAATGGGAGTTTGGAATGCACACTACAGCTTGTTGGACATTGTGACGCAGATTTGGCATGTGATGGTAATGACAACAAACCAACATCAGGATATTGTTTCATGTTGAACAAAGATGTGGTTTCACAAGCTAGCAAGCAATCAACAACATCTCTTTCAAGAATAGCAAATGTCCACCACCCATTGGCTGAGTGGCAAGCTAGGGGCATTTGCCACGAGGAGACCCAAATTCGAATCTTGTAGAGACTTCTTAACTGTCAATCTGAACAACGAGAATTGAAGAAGTGGTGGCCGCTACCAGGTTGTCTACCAATCAGTCTGCTAGCTCGGAATCCACTGTTAGTCCATTCAACATCTTATCAGCAGTGAGCAACTTCAACTTGATGAAATTAGATTCCACTTAACATTTCTAATGATTTAGGTGGAAGTGTTCGGAATGGGTAGACAAATTATTAACATATCTGTGGGATAGGAAAACAAATAGGCTTTTTAATCATTTGAATACACTCCAAAAATGAAAAAAAATATTGTAAAACAAAACGTTATGGCGATCTGTATGTAATTCTCCAAGTCTATACAGAGAAATTGGAATAAAATTATTTAAAATTATTGCATTCTCTCTCTAGCTCTGTTTGAATACTTTGTTTTCATCTTTTCCCTGTTTGCCTGAGATTGAAGTTCACTACTGTTTCAAACCCGAGCTCCCAGATATTGACCACATAACTTTTTTTCCAGTTATGGTGGGATTGGTCTACTGATTGGAGCATAAGTAATTGACCTCCTCTTCTTCTTCTTTTTGTTTCCTTAAAGAAAGAGCAAGGCCCCATTCAAGGCGGATATGCCAAGCATGGGTTTACATGGGCTTTTCTTAATTGTTTTATCAAGTTGGGAAGTTCAACCCATTAAAATGATCACAAGAAATTATTTTACACGCAGAAAGAGCATCCTGAGAGCTGAAATTAGTATTGGTATTAAATTTATAGCAAAATTCTGAGCAGGCGGATCAGCAGTCAGTGAAATAATAATGAAATTAACAAACGATGGAAAACTGAACTTACCAGCTGAGCAATTTGAAAGCTGTTGAATGTGAGAAGACGATGAGTTTGCCTGAGAAAATTGAACTGTGAATAGAAGCAACCGGCCCATCTTCAAAGGGTGGACACTGACCGAAGGGTCTGTGCTGGCAACGTCGAAACCTGCTCCCCTCTCGTGGAAAATCGTGTGGTTGTGTGTTTTTTGGCCGAAGACGCCACGCCACCACGTGGACAGGCCTTTTGTTCACATAATAAGCCATCGTCACCCACTTCACTTTTGTACCACTCGATGATTTGAAAAATGAGGAAAACTTAGATCAGATAAGATGATAAAAGCCAATATGATTTGTGTGAAAAACACAACGATCAATAATGGATCAATGGTTAAATTCGAAGCTTCGTGGGCTCTTAACGCCAGTTTTGCACGTTAAATAAACCTAATTTTGAAAATGCTTCCAAGAAATATCTACGATAAGGGAAGAATTTATAATGTTTTTATTTTTTACATTATTGTCTATTCTGGAATCTATTTGTTTATTATGTTTTATTAGTCTCTCCCATGAGACCACTATAGCAATGAGGTTGTTTTTGATGTGACATTAATTTGCCTTTTATCATAAATTTGTGTATGCAATGTAATGTTTAACATAAGAAAACCAATATATATATTTGGATATAATAAAAATATTTGTGCTTCTCATTTCTCATTGGTTGATAGAATAAAATATTTGTGCTTCTCATTTCTCATTGGTTGATAGAATTGAAGTGTTATTGCTCCCTTCACATCTTTCAATATGTAGAATTAATTACATAATTAATGAATTTCACCAATCACCACATCTAAATATAAAAAGTTGTACTATGTATTTATTACTATGCATTATTATATTTATTATCTAATATATTATTTATTATAATATTTATATTATATTTATAATATATTTATTATATTTATATTATATTTATGAATATTATAGTTCCATTGAGCTTACGGTTCATTATACATTTTGAATAACGAACAACCCTCAATTATTATCTTTTGACAAAAAATATTCATTACTTGTGCATTTAGTTATATTAAGTTTCATCGTTCAACATGTATTTCCCAACTAACTCGACAGGGACTGCGTTGCCATGCAACCCTTGTTTTATTTTAATAAATGTGTGTATTAGTTTTTTGATATGTTGTGTGGGTATATGTGTAAATAATAAACAATGATAAGATAATAAATAGTTGGATATGTCATGGCATCTTGATATAGTTTATCTCTTTAAAATCACCTCCCTTATTATGTGTCGTGTTATATTAGCTGAGAAGTTTGGTTCGCAACAACATATAAGTCTCAATACACAATGATCCTTATGTCAATAATTTTTTTCATAAAGATAGTGGTCCTCTTACTAACATAATGGTTGATTGGTTATGGGATGAATATGTGCATTTGCTTATCTTCTCATTCCTCCTTTGTCAGAGTTGTTGTGTGGGTGTGTGTGCAATATATAAATAGTTAGTTACATTGTGTTTGCATGTTGAGTATGTGTGCTAGCTTGGTCTCCCCCTCTTCCTCTATGGAGCAAATTGTGTGAGTCCATACAGTTGGATACATTATGTTTGGCATCTTTGAATATTTTTTATGACTTTAAAATCTCCTCTTCTCTTATGCATTATTCTACATGAGTTGTGAGATATATTACATGGAAACATATAAGTCCCAACATGGTGTGATCCTTATATGCTAATTCACAAAGGAAGTGCCCCTACTACTAACACGATGTTTGATTGGTTGTGAGATGAATATGTGAACTTGTTTAGCATGTCCCTCCTCCTCTGTGAGACATGTTGTGTGGGTGCATGTGTATGACTAATAAACAAGATATTAAGTAGTCAAATGCATCATGTTTGGAATCTTGGAATAGTTTTTACAACTTTAAAATCTCGTATCCATGTTTGGTGTCTTGGAATAGTTTCTACAATTTTAAAATCTCCTCTCCTCTAGTGTCTTTATGTGTTATCCCACATTGGTTGTAAGGTTTGGTATGTGTGAGTAAGAATGGTAAACAATGATAGGATCACAAATAGTTTGATATGTCGTGTTTGGCATCTTGGAACGATTTATACAACATTAAAGTCTCTTATTTTCTTATGTGCTATGTCATATTAGTTGTGAGGTCTAGTTTGTGGTAGTAATATGTCTTAACATAGGGGGGTGTCCACAAAGGTAGTGACCCTCCTACTAACATAATGGTTGATTAGTTGCAAGATGAATACGTGTTCTTGTTCAGCTACCCCCTCCTCTTTTGTCATGTGTGTTGTGTGGGTGCATGTGTTGGGATATAAAAGCTCAATTACGTCATGTTTGTAGGATGAGTATGTGTACTTGGTTGGCTTTCCCCTCCTCCTCTATGAGATGTGTTGTGTGGGTGTGTATAGTTCGATGCATCATGTTTTTAAAATATCATTTACTCTGTTGTGTTATCCCACATGAATTATTAGGTATGGTCTTACGGTCCTTGTCCCAATTGAGGTGTATATAAAGGTAGTGACCCTTTTCATGTGTGTTATCCCACATGGATTGTATATGGTAGCATATAAGTCTCAATGTACTATTATCCTTATGCTAATGAGAGTGTCCATAGAGGTAGTGGTCCTCCTACTAACATAATGGTTAATTGGATACATGATGAATATGTGTGTTTTCTTGCACCCCCATCCTTATTCGTAAAACATGTTGCATGGGCTCATTGAATAATAAACAATATAATATATTGTCGTGTCACCATTTTTGACATTCGAGAATAGTCTCTACAACTTTAAAATCTCCTATGATCCATGTTTGCCACCTCATAATACTTTATGCTACTTTCAAATCTCCTCACCTCTTATGTTTTTGTGTATTATCTCACATTATTATGATCTTATGCCAATGGGAATGTCTAAACAAGTAGTACCCCTCCTAAAAACATAATAATTTTATTTTTAATAATTGATTAGTTATGGGATTAATATGTGCGTTAATTAGCCTTCAAAAGATATGTCATACAAATATATTTTTTCCCTTGGAAAAAATCTTATATTCATAGGGTATGAATATACATGTTTCGACCCAACACACAAAAGGGGGTCTCCTTTGTCTTTTGTCCTTTCAAAACCCATTGTGCTTTTACTTATACAATACAAAAAATGCCCTAGTGGTCCTGTCCAAAATTTGAAACATATACATAAGGAAAGACTATAGATACAACTATACTTCCTTAACTTACTACAAATTTTCCTATAGTCTAAATTGCATGGCTTGAGATTAATCTTCGTCAACAAAATCATAATATCCAAAGGCTCATTTGGGGAATTTCATAGCCTCCTTGGATAGCTTGTTTGCAACTGCATTTAATTCTATGTATATGTGTTGAAAGGAGAGCCAATCGAATTGATTCACGTGGTGCTTCAAATCATTTAGCAGAGGGATCAAACTCATAGTTGTAATGTTCACCCTCAAGCAAGCCTAGTCTATTGCCAGTCTGGAATCTCCAAATATCTAGAGTTTTTAAACTCATTTGTCTTAAGCAATAAATAATAATGCCCTTAGTGCAACAAGATCTACCATGTTGTTTGACCCATGTCCAGGGGTATAGCACACATGAATGTAGTGAGATTGTGAAAGAAATAGGACTACGCCTACACCACAAAGTGAAGGGTGCCCTTGGTTGGCACCATCAAAGAAACCCCAGGAAATACCTTGATCAATTTCCGACATGATAGGATTTTGAGCTTTTTTTGGTCGTTTCTTTACCTGGAATTCTCTCGATAGATTGACAATCTGAGTTGAAAAAATATCCGGAGGGATACGTTTGTCTTGAAAAATAAAATTGTTACATTCCCACCAAATCGAGTCCACCAAAAATCACGAGAGCGCTTACAAATGGTTCAAATTTTTGTTATCCAGGCAATCTTTGAGATTATTTGCTAGGATTTGGTGAGCCCAACTGATAGTGGAGCTAAGCTCCTTCGAAACCAACATTATCACCCGTACCATGAAGTCACAATGGGTAAAGTAGTGAAGGGAGGACTCCTCTGCCCTCATGCATAGGATGCAAATGTTAGGGCCAATCCATCCATGTCATAACCCAATATCCCATGTGAGTAGCTTGTTGTTAAGAGATAACCACAATGCGATTTTTCTCTTTAAATGTACCTTTAACTTCCAATTTTTTCCCCACCACCATCTGATTTCTTTAGAAAAACTAGATTCAACATTTGAATTGTACCCCAACTTTGTAGTAAATTCACCGGTCCTTGCATTTTTTACCAACAGAAAGAGTCCTCCTCGTCTTCTTTCAAGAGAATATAATTTGAGGAGAGGTTTCCAATATAATAGGACCATTCATCAGCATGGGCATTGTTGGTGCACAGTGGGCAGACCCGGGTTTCGACATTAATTCACCGACAAAACCCTAAAGATACCGGCCCTTTTGACATCACCCACAAGCAGGTGAAGTCTCACCCGAGGTATCTATGGGGACTACAAGAACTAGGTTTCTGCGATCGTGAAGGGATGTGAGGCATTCATTCTTACCAGTTCACTTAATATTCATTATTGTACCATTTATTACTTGTGCAAAACCATCAGATAACCTATTCATATTAACCATTCAGTCATTAAGTGTGCGCAATAACCCGAACAGTAAACAAACATATTACAACATACACAAAGACACCATATTTAATGTGGTTCACCCCAAATTGGGTTACGTCCATAACGACAGGCTTCTTATATTTTTATTCAACATCATTTCTTACAAAAGGTGCACACTATGCTCATACATGATAATCCAGTTCTACCCAATATGCCCTTGTCATTCGCGCATACAATGCACACTTAGCTCAGAACTCACTCATCCATAACATACTCTCCAACTTAAAACTTAGACTCAGCCTCAAAACTTTAACACTTTACCACCTCTTTCTACCCAAAACCCATACATATTTATACATTTACATTTGGGCTTAGCCCGTTACAAAATGGACCAAAATGTCTAACTACTTCTAACTAAATTCCTCCTTTCGCACATGCTACTCCTAAAAATGCACTAACTATCTTCCTTCCTTCTACGTGTGTTGCTCCTTATACAACTTGTCGCATGGTTTTCTCTTGCACAATTCCCAAAACTGGTCCCAAAATGTCTTGCTCCAATGGCCCCCAAAACTCACCTGTGGCTTGTCTCGAGCCACTTTAAGACTTCTTCCATGTTGCAATGAACTTCTGAAACGTTTCTCTTGCAATCAAGACCTTCTCTTCATTAATTCACCAACAAATGATAATCTAGTTCTACCCAATATTCCCTTGTCTTTCGCACATACAGTGCACACTTAGCTTAGAACTCACTCATCCATATCATACTCTCCAACTTAAAACTCGGACTCAGACTTGGAATCACCCTCAAAACTTTAACACTTTTCCAACTCTTTCTGCCCAAAACCCATACATATTTATACATTTACATTACAGCTTATCCCGTTACAAAATGGGCCAAAATGTATAACTACTTCTAAATATTTCCCTCCTTTCGCGTGTGCTACCCCTGAAAATGCGCTAACTTTCTTCATTTCTTCTACATGTGTTGCTCGTTAGCCAACTTGTCGTGCGGTTTTCTCTTTCACGATTCCCAAGACCGGTCCCAAAACACCCTGCTCCAACATGCCCCCAACACTCACTTGTGGCTCATCTCGAGCACTTCAGGCCTTCTTCCACATCACAATGAACTTCTAGAACATTTCTCTTGCAATCACAACCTTTTTTTTACTTGTGTTTCCTGCTGCAAAATTTCCTCTGTTGTCTCAGCAGTAATGTGGGTCTTCAACTTCTCTGCATTTTCTTGCACTTCCCGCTTCATTGTGCGTTGCACAATTGCAACTTCCTCTTTTTCCCGAAATGCTTCCTCCTATAGCGTCTCAATATTTTGTGTGCGACCCTGTTGTTCTGCTCTTATTTGGTTTATGTCTAGGTAAAACTTCCTATTCTCTGTGCTTGCAACCATAGTTTTTGTTGGTGGCAGAGTGCTCATTATCTCTTTAAACTTTTACACCTCCTCCAGTGCAACCTGCAACTTCTACCATATTCCTTGCAACTTTTCATCTTCTGTTAGTTGATTCCATACTTTTGTGCTTTATTCATACAACTTGGCACACTCCTCCTCCAAACTCTTGATACTTTCCATAGTGCACGCTTCTAAGTATACTATCTTCGCACGAAAGTCCTGAATGGATTTGCTAATCCTCAACACGTGTTCTTCCAATGGAGTATCAAATTCTAGTGGTATCTATGGAAAATTGTTGTACACTTCCTATATTACGTTTTTCAACCTTCATGCTCTTTTTTTGCCTTGTCCTACTCCATCATAACTTTGCTATATTCTATATGCAATGTTGCCTTGTCCTTTGTCACTTTGGTCAATTCTGTCGCCGTCAACTCTGTGCGTAAATGTATCTGATGCATAACACTTATCTGCAAACCCTTTAAAACATTCATTGGCAACTGCAACAAGACTAAGTCAATATGACTTAATGCTTGTGCTTGCTCCTGCATATCTATCGAGGGGAACTCTAATTCTCATGCTGACAACTTCATTACTCTACGCTCTCCTGATGCTTCTGAGGGGTGAGAGGTCATGAGAGATCGCTAGTCTTACTTCTGTCATATTTTTTGTACTCTCTGTCTGTTCTTCCTCTGCTCTTTTCTTTGGTGCTATCTTTGTTGCTTTCAAAAGCTGAAGCAATGGAGATATCTTCTCATGCACATACGTGTATATCTCCTCATATTTTTGCATCGCGCACTAAAATGCTTCATCTGCCACTTCCTTTAATTGATCTCTTATTTTCTCTAGGTCATCTTTTGTCAAGGCCTAGGGGGCCACTTCCTTGAATGATTTCCTCTTCTTTCATTGGTGTATTGATTTCCCCTTATCATGTTCTTTCCTCTTATCTTCGAGGCATGATGTTGTTTTCTGTGTGTCTCTTGCGTCATTTCCTTGTCCTTCATATTCTTCTTCTTGTTCTTATGGATCATTCTCCGGTTCTGTCTCCTTCTCTAGTTCAGTATCCTTTTCCGGTTGCTTCGTTTCTAGTACTGGGGTTTTCCATTCGTCCTCCCAGTCTTCTATAATCTATCCAACCTCATCTCTTGTTAACATGTATCTAGTCATCAACCACTCCTAATCCGGGTCCCTCTTGGCTTGGATATACAGATGATGTCTTCCTGATTTAAAATTCGCAATCTCCTTGTATGCTTCCACTACCTGCGGTAGTATACACGGTGTATCCTAAATGCTCTACTAAATTTCCTCCTTGTAAACATAGAAATTAATGTTGTTATCCAAATGTATTTCCTTATGCACAATATGCCACAGATTCACATATCTCGCTACTAAACATGGTTTCTTTGCAACTCCTAGAAATTGAGTGTCTTTCGACTCCCTCCAAGCCACTAATGCAATCAATATCAATAGCCATGTGTAATGAAATTATGTTCCCTTATCTTGTGCGCCCCTGCAATCCATCAAGAATTGGTTTACCATAAGCGTCACCCAGTTCATTTGTACTCATGTGACACACTTCTCAGCTACTGCTATTACACCTTTCAATACTTGATATTTGCGACTTTTCCTCAACAACTTATAGGCCAACACCTACGTTGTGAACCTGACAGTATCATCATTGATACTTGAAACCTCCAAACCACACACTCCTCTATGTGTGTCATACTTATCTTTCATCTTCTTTGCCAAGGTTTTCTCCTTAGATTTGTCCATGAATAATGGCAGTGGGTCTTCCCCTGTTGATGGTATTCCGATGATCCACGCAATTAATTATGTATCTATGGACACTGCTCTATCTAACCACAAAAACCCCCCATGGGCACAACTTAATAACATCTTGATGCAAATTTTTATCTCAATGATCCTACCAAAATGTGGTATCTCTAACATATTAAGTATTCTTGTTTTCTCCATCCCTTCTACCCACTCCTGTGGCTCTACTATAACTTCCAGTGAATCTAGACTCAGCTTTTTGCGCATGTACTTGTCTGTTACTAACTCTGGAAACTTATTTACATCTGCCAAGTCATGGTCTACATACTTTAGATTTCTTATCATGCTCAACATATCTCCTTCAATAAATACCCTTGGTGGGATCTCTGGTTCAACAAGTTCATACTTTGGTTCCTTAGGTATCTTAACCTGCTTCGTTGTCAACTTCCTGGGTGGCACATAATCCTTCCAAAATTTAATCGAGCTTGGCCCTAAAACTGATGCTCGGGGTTTCCTTGAATAGAGGTTTCGATGTGTGCCTGGTGTGTTTTTTCTTCTGGTGTAATGAGGCTTCTCCTGTCTTTGGTGGTGCCATTTCTCTTTGCAACTAACTCACGTCTGCAACTTACTTTCTCAACTCAGTTAAACTCGCTCGACTCATTCTATCTCCCTGAATTCTTGAGCAACAATAACCTTTTCCTGTTGACCCCCTGTTTTCTTTTATAGCCTATCGCCAACTGGTTCCATTCTTCTTTGTGCCTAAATTTGCAGTCTAATCCACTTGCATTCATATTCAATTATTTTCCTAACTCTTCATTAACTTAGTAGCCTTCGATGGATCACACTCTAGATTTTCTAGCCCGACAAAATCCTCTTGCCAATTTTCCTTTATGATTACGCATCTTCACTACCTCTCCATCATGTTTACTCTTTAATTCTTATCCTTTCATGTATGTTCTTTAATGATTTTCCCTCCATCTGCGCAGATCTTTTTTTCAATTCAATCCTCCTTCCTGTGCACAATTGCTTCCTCTTTCTACATCTCTGTGGCATTTTCTGGTTTTTCTCCTTACTAGTTTAATTGTTAGAACAATATCTTATGCATAAATTTTGTTAAGGTTTAAGCTATTATTAGGTTTATTTTCAACTTACTAGATAACCATAGCATAGATAGGATCACTGAGAAATACACAATCATAAGAGACACATCATTTATCCTGGGAAACCCTCATGGGGGAGAAAACCCAGAAAAAACTTCCTTAATATAGATAGCCAATACAATGCCAAGAGAATAAACCAAAGAATACAGAAAGTACTCTCCAAGTAATGCTCCTCTCTCTCTGTTCCTTCTTCTCCAACTGCAGCTCCAAACTTGCGCTCTGATGATCAAGTGAATGAGTGAACAAATGAGGCACTAGCCTCTCTTATTTATACAATTTGGCAGGTGTTGAACTGAGGTGTCTTTTCACTGGCAAGGCTGACTTCTCATTTTGGCTGGTTATAACCACTTTAATATATTCTGGGGGCCGAATTCTCATTATGGGTGGTTATAACCACTTAAATATATTCTGGGGGGCGACTTCTCATTTAGCATGTTACAATTAGGGTTTGACCAATCCGCAAAAGGGGATTTGGTCATTTACAATGCCCGACATGATCAATCCATAAAAGGGGATTGATTTAATGAATAAT
>JASDQU010010627.1:58377-68710 GCA_032191745.1 Picea mariana | reverse complement strand
TACATATAGTAGTAACATCATTGGCTCATCATTCATAACCTTGAGATAAAGGCTAGAATAAACTTTACTCTTGGTAAATGCCAAGCTCTTCAGGAAATTGTAAATTATGCCATATCAAGCTCTAGGAGATTGCTTCAATACGTAGAGATCCTTCTTCAACTGGCAGACATGAGTCTTTCTATCTTCAATCTTCAAATCATTTTTTCTCATTAAATTGTACCAATCTAGTACATTTGCTCAGCTGCAACTCAATCTGCACAATCATGTGCTAGCTCTATGTGCTTTCTACAAAGTACTTGTCTGTCTAACTGTCTAGGAGTATGTCCTCTACTCTCTCTGCAACTGTTCCTTCTGGAACAGGGACTCTGCACCTGCACCTTCTCTAAAGCTCAGAATGGTTTCTCCATTCTCACCGTGACTACTGAAATCAGGGAGTAACTCCTCTACTTCATCATGGCAACAACTTCATTTGTAATTGAGAGTGGCTTGATAGATGATACTGAAGGTAGCTCTTCTTCTTTCATGGAGGTAAGTCTTATCTTTTATTGTAGTCATGTCTCCATGACCCAACTAATGTAATGCACCAACTTCCACTCAAATTTAAATATGGAGATTGCTCCCCCTGCATCTCATACTATATATGAATCATGGTTGTTCTGGTTGTCTTCATAAATATTGGAACTATTTCTTCTATAAGTGTCTCGTCATAGTCTTCTCCCTCTTGCTGGGAGAATTCTCTGGACACACATAAGGATTTGAACATCTGCAACATGCTTGATCTGTATAGATCAATCTTGGAAGTCAACATTGACTTCTATTCTAGTCTCATGGAAGAATCCATATCCTAGTCTTTATGACTGGCTTCCTTCTCTGTTACTGAAACAAGGGAATATTCCCAGGAGATTTCATATATCCTAGAAGTCTCTGAAGCTACGATCTAGTCTTCTCACGACATCTGTCTCCCAATCTTGTAAGTTGTCTCTTCATCTGATCCTTTCTGAGATCAAGCTTACTCTCGATTTCTTCTAAGTCTACAAGGACTTCATTATCTCTTACAGGGTATACTTGGTGTTGAATATCAAGTCTAAATATGAAAGACAAACTCAGGCTTCAAACGAGATTTGCTTCCCATTCTAATGTTCAATCATCTTTGGAGCCTTCTGCTCCTTTCAATCAATCTTCATATGAGATACTCTGAATCTCAAGAGATAGCTTCTTCTTCATCTTCTTTGGTACATGAGTGTATATGGTCATGTACATAGTCTTCTTCATGTCTCATATAATATGTTGCCTTCAACAACCCTTACTATAGCTTCCTCAGGGTTATCACTTGTGACCTGAAACAAGGTCAACAAGCAAGAATAATGCTCTTTTGATAATAGTAGATAAAACAATAGCACGAATAATGATCACAATAGCTCCTTTAGAGCTATCACTTGTGACCTGTCTAAAGTAAAGATCAAAAGTAAGAAATACAATACGAAATGAGGTCAACACTCTTATAATGTTGTGATCAAACATTCTTCCATGGCAACTTGGAACTAACACAAGAGATTTCTCCTAGAGGAGATGTTAGTTTGTATCAGGCAAATGATTACATTAAGCATTTATCTCAATATGCTCACATGCTACCAAGTATAATACTTTTCAAGCACTGCTATCTCAACTATAGAGTTTACTTGTAAATGGGTAGTCAACAACTTGTCATGTGCAACTTTGAATCTTATCAACTTAATTAATCAAACCTGGAACCTGGAGCCTTGGCCTCAAGAATGAGTGTGCTTCTTTTCTTCCAAGTCTCCTTCACTCAAGATGACGAGTGCTTTCTTCAACCTCTCTTCTGTACTAAAACAACATGCTATCTTGACAGAAGGTTGGGTTAGAGGATAAACTCTATGATCTCAAATTTAATTCATCTAATACATTGACTTTAATTTTGATCAAAGGTTAGTATGATGGTCATAGCTTCAACATGCAATCTAGATCAAAATAATGTCATAACAAATAGATGCATATCAGAATAATCAAACCTGGGTTGCATTATTTCTCTGAATGTGTTGGATCTTGAGATCCTTCTATCTATGGCAAGAGACCCCTTCTCCTGCAAATACCCTTTAAAGCTTAACAATTTAAGCATATGTGAGTACATATCTCTGATAACATTTGTAGGCATTGACACCATTTGGTAGCAACGGTAATAATTACCAACTCTTAAAAACTTCAAGGGTGACTGCAACTAGTACTACGACTGATACTTCAACTAGTATTACAACTGCAATTGATACTGCAACTAGTTTTGAGACTGCAACTGCAACTGCAACTTAGGGTTTTATGAGGAAACCCTGATTTTTCAAACTTCAAATTTTGAAATTCTGATCCAGGGGATAGATGCGTTGAGCTGAGGCGAGTAAGCTGGTGTAGTCAGATTTATGAAAATCCAAATTTTCCCCCCTCAAACTTGACCAACGGATTTCTGGACTGGTGCTTCTGGTTTTTTGGTACTTCTAGTACTTTGTGAAAACTAGGGTTTCACTTTCCTGGAGATCTATCCACTGAAAAGGTGCACTGAAGGTGCTAAAGAATTCCTTGGGTTAGGGTGCACTTTTCTAGATGGTTTTGAGGCTGAAAACCATCTTCAATAAAAAGCCCTAATTTTCATGTACGACAACAATGACGTTTTTCTTCTTGTGAAAGATGCTCTCTTCAACTTAGCTCTGATACCATGTTAAGGTTTAAGCTATTATTAGTTTTCTTTTCAAATTACTAGATAACCATAGCATAGATAGGATCACTGAGAAATACACAATCACAAGAGACACATCATTTATCCTGGGAAACCCTCATGGGGGAGAAAACCCAACAAAAACTTCCTTAATATAGATAGCCAATACAATGCCAAGAGATAACTCAAACAATACATAAATTCCGCTCCAAGAATGCGCCTCGCTCTCTCTCTTCCTTCTTCTCCAACTGCAGCTCCAAACTTGTGCTCTGATGAACAAGTGAGTGAGTGAACAAATGAGGGGCTAGACTCTCTTATTTATACAATCTAGTAGGCGTTGAACTGAGGTGTCTTTTCACTGGCAGGGCTGACTTCTCATTCTGGGTGGTTATAAGCACATTTAATATATTCTGGGGATGACTTTTTATTTAGCCTATTACAATTAGGGTTTGACCAATCCACAAAAGGGGATTTGGTCATTTACAATACCCGACATGATCAATCCACAAAAGAGGACTGATCTAATGAATAATACATCAATAATAAATAGAATACTCTTTGAAGTTACAATATTTCAACATAGCCTAGACTCTAGAGTTATTTTTGGACTTTATAGGCCATTTAGAGCCTTTTTGATGATGTATTTTGATTCAGATATTCATATGACTATGAAGTGCACTTACTCTTAGTGCTATTTTGGTTTTTATACACTATTACTTGTTTTATATATATATATATATATATATATATATATGAGAAACTTTGCAAATTTGTGTATATTGGTTTGGATTCACATGGATGCACATGTATATGTATTTTTTTTTTGAAAATTTGAATATTTTATGTATTTTTAGTGATTGTTTTTTTATATTAGGTTTTTTTCCAGTTTTTTTTCGGTTCTGATTTTTTGGGTCGATCGGTTCAACGACCGGTCTGGTTCTGGTAACTTTGCTCGCAATCAACCCTTATGTGGCCAAATTTGTGATATCTAAGACATTAGAAGGGGACATTTATGTAACCGAGAGTCTGAACGTGGGACTTGTCCCCACAAACGATATTAATAGATTCATATAACCCCCTCCTCGCATCTAGATTCACCAGTATGCATGCTACCAAATGAAGGTTATTCTGCTTATACCCATAGTCTGGAACAATGAATGTGTCTATAGCACCCCCTATGGATTTAAGCCCCCCATCTATCTAGAACTCCAAAGGAAGATTGTGGAGATTCACCCACGTTGGGGAACTGGAATCAACTGCAACCCTAGTGTCAAATAGAGGATGCCAAGGTTTTAGTCTTAGGACACCATTGTCCAGAAGCCAAAACCTCACTAAGACCCTTCTAGCGTCCTCTTTGTTGTGAAGAATAAAACCTATCCATCCCCCAGATAGGTTATGAGCGATAAGGTCATAACCCAGAACAAGCCTCCAAACTCTGGATATGCATTGGCATAACTTTGACAAACTGATGCAACGCTCACTAAATCTTCCAACAATCGTTTTCCCTACCAAGTCACCAATTTGTTCCACACAAAGATCTCCCCCCACAACCAGTGAAACCCCGCCTCCCTTGGATTTAGTCAACTTCTTTCTTCTACAACTATTGTCCCCTTCTTCGGAGCTGAGTTGAAACCCATTTTCCCGACAAACCCTAAGCTTTTCCCAACAAACCCTACCTCCTTCAGAGAGAGAGGTTATACATATGACTAAGCGAAACATAGAAAGAATGGTGCCTACTCACCTCGCAAGCAGAGTAAAAGCAACCTTACAACCAATGATCTCGCCTCGTGTTCAGATCCAGGTTTTTGAAGATACCTCAATTACAATCACCTTGCACCCCGCCAATTGTTCGCTTGGTACAACATGATTTTAGTTATTGTCAGGACTAGAAACCTCTCCATTGATACGACCTTCCAAATAGACATGGAGCTGGCTCAAGACCTCGAGAGAAAAATCTTGAACTAAAGATAGAAATGCCCTCATGCCTACCAAAGGGGAGATGAAGATTTGATTCTTTGAGAGCAAATCTTCTGAGTAGTCAACGAGTTGTACATCCTCATCCTTCAGTAGCAAACCGAGATGGGATTCCATTAGGATGTCTTGCGATTGAAACCCATAACCGACATTACTTCAGAAGACCCTGACTCCCATAACCATTAGATACCATATTTTCTGCAAATTGGGCTTTTTTATTTCATGCCTATTGTCAACTTATGGGAAGGATAACTGATCCCACTATTCTACAAGATATGCTAAATACATAGCTCACCTAAGTCACACGACCCGAGGACATGGGCCACATGGATAGGAGAATCTGGCACAAGACATGTTGCCCTCAGAAACATGACATGGGGGATATATAATAATAATAATAATGATAATGATAATAATAATAATAAATTATGTATATTAAAAAATAAAAAATACAAAATACAAAAATGAAATATAGACAAAGTTTTTTTTTTTTTTTTAGAAATTAGGACATTTACAAAATAGTGATACAACTAGTTACTACATAATGATGATAAAAAATACAAGGAATTAGAATATTCAATACACATCATAAAATACAAGTTTAGAAGTTAGAACCATAAATTGGGTTTCCTCATTAATTCATTTGATGTCATCATAATCAAAATGTGTTACATAGACAGTGAGTCATTGATACTATAGGTGGGAATGCCAATGGCAAATGAAAACTATGATAGATACTAGAACTATAAACTAAAGAATCTCATAGCTCGTCACTATTATTAGTCCTCCTCCATGTTGGATCATCAAAATAACCACCATTGCCACTACTCTTTCCTCCCCCTCCCCCTCCTCTATATCTAATCCAAGATCCGCATTTGCTATTGTGGAGGATGACCCCTCAAGAGGATCACCATCATCGAAAGTGATTGTCTCTAGCATTGGATCATTAAAATCCATGTTGGCTAATGCCAACTTTGTTAAGAAATAGAACACAAGATAGGACAAAAGACACTAGTACTTGACGAAAAAGGCCCCAAGTCATATTCTCATACATTGTATTCATTCCAATGATACACATTTATAATACATGAATGGAACCACCTCATAAACTAGATTTTCTCTCACTACAACACCTCATCAAGAGATGAGGAAAGGAGGCGGCAAAATATGATATACTACAGACTTAGGATAAAAACTGTATCTCATAATGTGAAATACATAAAGTTGGTGTAGGACTTAATGATTGTATATGAGTCACATGATAATAATCCTCCCCCCCTCAATCATAATCTCCAACAATAATACCAACAATGTAATAAGAATCGATATCATCTCTAAGTGTTTAGCTGAAACTCCTGAGCTGAGCCTCGATGAAGAACTGTATGAAAAATTGCTAACTCTAGATGTTGAAAAATCATATAATCTAGAAAATCCCACTATATAAACATGTGGGCCGAGTGCCTATAATTGTAAATTGATGTGAACTCCAATATATGATCAGAGTGATTCAAGAGAAGTGAATCAACTACAAGTCTAATGCATCCTTGGAAATGTATGACAATCAATCAAATGCCAAGAAGCAATGTAGATGGATTGAGTTGTCATCTACTAGGTTGAATGACCATCCAGGTGAACATAATGTCCACAAAACCACTCTCAGAAAATGATACACATATAGTGTCAATTAACATCCCAATCATTAATTTGAATTTCTATGTGATTCAATTGAACTATAATTCTGCCAAATAACCAATGTGTAGTAAACCAAGTGTCTTGTTGGAACTGTTCAAATCCTGAATCAATCATCATGCTGAGATCAAACTCAAAAGATCAATGGATGTCACATAAAATACGACTAGTGGAAAAAACTTCAAAGGTTCCCAATTGACAATTTTTCACAAGTGATGAAATCTTTGCAATGCTATTGTTGTTGTTGTGGTCGCTCATTTGGTATCTTGTTTGTCTAAGTTTTCCATCTACATAGTATTGTTTCCCATTTGACAATTTGTTTGTTGTTGTCGAAAAGTGAAGTCTGACAATCATCATATATATTCCCCCCTTTGTCCGTTGAAAGGTGAGAGATCATGGGTTTTTGTGTGGGTTACCCTTCACCAATTCATCATCATGTTTGGTGGTTTGGGTTGACCACTAACCATTTTCACTTGATTTGGTGGTTTTGGGTTATCACTAACCATTTTCACTTCATTTTGTGATTTTAGTTTACCACTAACCATGTTCACTTATAAATATGCTCTCCCCTTAAGGTGTAAGAGAGTTTAATTAATGTACTCCCCCCTTTTAGGTGCAAGAAAATATTGGTTTCATTTCACTATCTGCTGCAAGATGTATCTTTACTCGAGAGAGAATTGTGTTGTAAGACTAATATAACTGCTTGGTTGTTGATGACCATTACCAAGACTAATATAACTGTTTGGTTGTTGATGACCATTACCAATGATTGATCCACCCATAATGACTCTTTAACCTTGCAGGTTTGATTATTCTGGAGAATTTGTTTGATCACTGATTATGCTTGCTGCAATGCTAACACAGATGGAGATCCAAACACAAATCATCCATACGACTAACTCGTTGACAATGTTGGCACTTAGCATTTTGATGTTGTACTAGAATATGTGAACTTGAAACTTCTTGAAGCAATCCTACAATATTGAAGTGGATTGGTCTGGAATATGAAAATTTACTTCCTTCTCATATCCAAGTCTTGTTCTGTGTTTGTTGTTTTTTATTTCTTCCTAAGTTTTGGTAATGGGCTTGGAAAGACTAAGTCGACCCTGTTCATGAATAACTTCATCATCATTTGCATCTGAAGTTGTTTCACTGGGTTGATCATTACCAAATTCAAAAAGTGGGTTGTTTTAAACAAGGGCTTGTTCACAATGTTGAAGATTCTTTTGTTGGATTTCATCATGAAGAAGCTGCAATTGAGTTTGAAGAAGTCTAACATTAACTTGCAACACTTGCAAACAAGTTAGAACTAATTGAAGAGTTTCTTTGTTAGTTGAAATTGTGTTGTCTTCAACAGTGATTACTAGAGTGTTTAATAACTCTAATGATTATAGACTTTGATCCATTTTTAAAGATTGAATGCGATGCCCTTATGTAGGTAGGTTCATATTACAATTGAATCAATAACAAATAGGGTTTCTTCAATCACTCAACTATTTCAATGTAGACTCAGAAATGGGTCTTGGGTTCAACTGAGAATGCATCCAACAAGTAAAATTTCAACTTGATTTAAAAAATTCAAGTAAAGTTGCAAGAAATATTATTTTCAAGTTACCATTAATGGTGATTCTTGATTTTCAAATTTGAATACTTCGAAATGCGTTGAGTCCATAAATTTCTTGTTTGATTATTACCTTGATTTTTCCATTGCTTTCAATGATTTATGATGCTTAAATGAGTGCCTTGATTTCCTTTAATTCATGCATTAGGTTTGTTTTCCTAATTAAACATGTCAAAGAACTAAACATAAAACATTGTAATCATCTAAGGAAATAGCCACCATCTACAAGCACAATTGTCCTTAGACCCCCTTATTTCAATTTTAAGCCCAATCTAGAACACCTTAACACCAAAATGAATATTTTATTCAATGTTTACCTTTTACAAAGGGAAATATGGTAAAATACAAACCAACCTCCTTTTCATCATTTTTCAAAATATATGTTTTGCTTCTTTTCTCAAGTGCTTGCAAAAATAATCAATACAACCCTTGATGACATCAAATAAACATTGCTTGTGTTTGAAAGAAATATAACCCTTGGTCAACAACTCATATACAAACATTATCTTCTCCTATCCATAATAATGTTAGCCAACGTTTGTTTTTCTATGATATTGGCCCACTTCATTGGATAATTTTTAGCGTGCACAATTGTTATATAAATGAATGCTTGTGGGATGAGATTTAAAAAATACATAATACCTCCCATCAAAAGGTTCACCTTTGATTTCTAAGGGACGCTTGTTGTGCATGCATGTGTATAGGACGAAAATGTTGCTTGAACATAGGTCACAACGTTCATATGGAGACACAGATCACTAGTGCAACATATTCGTGGAGATTGTGCAAATTGGATTAGAGATGCAATCTCTCTTCTAGATGGTGCATGGGCTCAAGGCTTACAAGTTGGTTGTCTATGTGATCTCGAACGGTTGAATGAGGTACATGAAATTGGAATCATATGCTTCCCTACATGTGGATTCATGGGAAATTCTGTCACAATTCTTCGTAGCATTATAGGTTTTAACGAGTCAATATTCTTCACAGGTATTGTTGAAATTCTTAATGCATTCTATACAGACACTGAAGAAAATAGGGCACAAAACAATCATAAATCTTGATGCATCTAGTAACTGTCGTGATTGTGGAGGGTGGGAGCCTGTTACACGACTTGTTGCTCTTAGCCTGCGCTCCCATGGCCTGGTTTCTCTGCAACTTCATCTTTAAATCGGCTAGGATTCAACTTCTTATCTTAGTGACGCCATCCCTGAAGGCTTAGACTTGCTGAAATATAGAGCCTCTCTACAATGTTTATTTGTAGATGTCCAACAATGTGCTCACTTTTGGCTGGATATGATTTGCAATTTGTTTGGACACAACCTTCTCTCCCTTGAATGATATATAGTGTATGAGGACTCTTTTCTCTATATCGAGTCTTCCTTTCAAATACCCACACTAGCATAGTGAATTTCCAAAGAGAAGGTCCAACCCTATGCACGGTGAACCACACTTAGAATGAAATGGATCGACGATTTTTTCATTCATCAATCTGTAACAAAAATAATTCTTTTTCATTTTGATGAGTTGTTGATCTTGTGAAACAAAGGATATGGGATGTGGGATTTGCAACATGGACCAATGTTATCAGAATTGGAAACTGGACCAGATCAGTTGACTCCAAAAATGTGAAACTGAATCAGACCGGTAAAAAATCAGAGAAAAATTGGTCGACCAAAAAATACATAAAATATTCAAATTTTGAAAAAAAACCATATATATTCATGTGTATCCATATGAATCTAGGCCATTTATACACAAATATGAAAAATTTCTCATTTATATAGCAAGAGTGAATATAACCAAAATAGCACATAGTACAATCAATTGTGGAACCAAAATACATCAACAACGAGACTTTAAATGAACTCTAGAGTACAAAAAAATTCATGCTACAACAAATAATTACATATCTTCAAGATTATTACTTATATTAGGATCCTCATCATCAGTGTCACCCTCTAAGCATCAAAGTAAGATAGAAAAAACTTAACATGCCTAATAAGTGATTTTACTTCAGTGAAGGGTACATTTTTACTAGGGTCATGACATAAGAGTTCAACAATCTATGTTACCAATTGTTAGATTTTATTAATTTTCAGAGTAGTAGATTTACCAGTGTTCTTAGATCTTCTTTTACGTTAATAGTGATATCATGTACTGAAAATATAGCAACATAAACAAGTACAAGAGACATAAGAGTTTATCCTGGAAAAACCCCAAATGGGGGAAAGACCCATCCAACCTTTCTTGGATAGATTCCGTCCAAAATAATCCAACCATGAACCAACGCTTAAGAGAAAACAAATAATGAAGAACCCTAGCACAAG
>JASDQU010010627.1:44807-58357 GCA_032191745.1 Picea mariana | reverse complement strand
AGAGTAGCATCAACCAATTCTGACGAGATATCTACCAGGAGCTTCAACTTCATTTCCATGGGTGTGTACATGGATTTTCATTTCAACATGTCAACCCTTTTCAATTTTAACTGCATACTTCCCTTGGTTAAGAAAGATCTTCTTTGTGCTTTGCCAAACTTCAAGACCTAAGAGATAATGCATTTAGGTCTTCCATCAAACTCTGTGGCGAGCTTCTTCTGCAATCTGTGATGAGATTTTTTTCATCTTATCAAGAATGCATCATCTACATATAGTAGTAACATCATTGGCTCATCATTCATAACCTTGAGATAAAGGCTAGAATCAACTTTACTCTTGGTAAATGCCAAGCTCTTCAGGAAATTGTAAATTATGCCATATCAAGCTCTAGGAGATTGCTTCAATACGTAGAGATCCTTCTTCATTTGGCAGACATGAGTCTTTCTATCTTCAATCTTCAAATCAATTTTTCTCATTAAATTGTACCAATCTGGTACACTTGCTCAGCTGCAACTCAATTTGCACAATCATGTGCTAGCTCTATGTGCTTTCTGCAAAGTACTTGTCTGTCTAACTGTCTAACTATCTGGGAGTATGTCCTCTACTCTCTCTGCAACTGTTCCTTCTGGAACAGGGACTCTGCACCTGCACCTTCTCTAAAGCTCAGAATGGTTGCTCCATTCTCACTGTGACTACTGAAATCAGGGAGTAACTCCTCTACTCCATCATGGCAACAACTTCATCTGGAACTAAGAGTGGTTCGATAGATGATACTGAAGGTAGATCTTCTTCTTTCATGGAGGTAAGTCTTATCTTTTATTGTAGTCATGTCTCCATGACCCAACTAATGTAATGCACCAACTGCCACTCAAATTTAAATATGGAGATTGCTCCCCCTGCATCTCATACTATATATGAATCATGGTTGTTCTGGTTGTCTTCATAAATATTGAAACTATTTCTTCTATAAGTGTCTCGTCATAGTCTTCTCCCTCTTGCTGGGAGAATTCTCTGGACACACATAAGGCTTTGAACATCTGCAACATGCTTGATCTGTATGGATCAACATTGACTTCTCTTCTAGTCTCACGGAAGAATCCATATCCTAGTCTTTCTGACTGGCTTCCTTCTCTGTTACTGAAACAAGGGAATATTCCCAGGAGATTTCATATATCCTAGAAGTCTCTGAAGCTACGATCTAGTCTTGTCACGACATCTGTCTCCCAATCTTGTAAGTTGTCTCTTCATCTGATCCTTTCTGAGATCAAGCTTACTCTCGATTTCTTCTGAGTCTACAAGGACTTCATTATCTCTTAGAGGGTATACTTGGTGTTGAATACCAAGTCTAAATATAAAAGACAAACTCAGGCTTCAAACAAGATTTGCTTCTCGTTCTAATGTTCGGTCATCTTTGGAGCCTTCTGCTCCTTTCAATCAATCTTCATATGAGATACTCTGAATATCAAGAGATAGCTTCTTCTTCATCTTCTTTGGTACATGAGTGTATATGGTCATGTACATAGTCTTCTTCATGTCTCATATAATATGTTGCCTTCAACAACCCTTACTATAGCTTCCTCAGGGTTATCACTTGTGACCTGAAACAAGGTCAACAAGCAAGAATAATGCTCTTTTGATAATAGTAGATAAAACAATAGCACGAATAATGATCACAATAGCTCCTTTAGAGCTATCACTTGTGACCTGTCTAAAGTAAAGATCAAAAGTAAGAAATACAATACGAAATGAGGTCAACACTCTTATAGTGTTGTGATCAAACATTCCTCCATGTCAACTTGGAACTAACACAAGAGATTTCTCCTAGAGGAGATGTTAGTTTGTATCAGGCAAATGATTACATTAAGCATTTATCTCAATATACTCACATGCTACCAAGTATAATACTTTTCAAGGACTGCTATCTCAACTATAGTATTTACTTGTAAATGGGTAGTCAACAACTTGTCATGTGCAACTTTGAATCTTATCAACTTAATTAATCAAACCTGGAACCTAGAGCCTTGGCCTCAAGAATGAGTGTGCTTCTTTTCTTCCAAGTCTCCTTCACTCAAGATGACGAGTGCTTTCTTCAACCTCTCTTCTGTACTAAAACAACATGCTATCTTGACAGAAGGTTGGGTTAGAGGATAAACTCTATGATCTCAAATTTAATCCATCTAATACATTGCCTTTAATTTTGATCAAAGGTTAGTATCATGGTCATAGCTTCAACATGCAATCTAGATCAAAATAATGTCATAACAAATAGATGCATATCAGAATAATCAAACCTGGGTTGCATTATTCCTCTGAATGTGTTGGATCTTGAGATCCTTCTATCTATGGAAAGAGACCCCTTCTCCTGCAAATACCCTTTAAAGCTTAACAATTTAAGCATATGTGAGTACATACCTCTGATAACATTTGTAGGTATTGGCACCATTTGGTAGCAACGGTAATAATTACCAACTCTTAAAAACTTCAAGGGTGACTGCAACTGGTACTACGACTGATACTTCAACTAGTATTGCAACTGCAATTGATACTGCAACTAGTTCTGAGACTGCAACTGCAACTGCAACTTAGGGTTTTATGAGGAAACTCTAATTCTTCAAACTTCAAATTTTGAAATCTTGATCCAGGGGATAGATGCGCTGAGCTGAGGCGAGTAAGCTGGTGCAGTCAGATTTATGAAAATCCAAATTTTACCCCCTCAAACTTGACCAACGGATTTCTGGACTGGTGCTTCTAGTTTTCTGGTACTTCTAGTACTTTGTGAAAACTAGGGTTTCACTTTCCTGGAGATCTACCCATTGAAAAGGTGCGCTGAAGGTGCTAAAGAATTCCTTGGGTTAGGGTGCACTTTTCTAGATGGTTTTGAGGCTGAAAATCTTCTTCAATAAAAAGCCCTAATTTTCATGTACGACAACAATGACGTTTTTCTTCTTCTTGTGAAAGATGCTCTCTTCAAATTAGCTCTGATACCATGTTAATGTTTAAGCTATTATTAGTTTTCTTTTCAAATTACTAGATAACCATAACATAGATAGGATCACTGAGAAATACACAATCACATGAGACACATCATTTATCCTGGGAAACCCTCATGGGGGAGAAAACCCAACAAAAACTTCCTTAATATAGATAGCCAATACAATGCCAAGAGATAAACAATACAGAAAGTCCTCTCCCAAGAATGTGCCTCTCTCTCTCTTCCTTCTTCTCCAACTGTAGCTCCAAACTTGTGCTCTGATGAACAAGTGAGTGAGTGAACAAATGAGGGGCTAGACTCTCTTATTTATACAATCTGGCAGGCGTTGAACCTAGGTGTCTTTTCACTGGCAGGGCCGACTTCTCATTTTGGGTGGTTATAACCACTTTTAATATATTCTGGGGATGACTTCTTATTTAGCCTATTACAATTAGGGTTTGACCAATCCACAAAAGGGGATTTGGTCATTTACAATACTCGACATGATCAATCCACAAAAGAGGACTGATCTAATGAATAATACATCAATAATAAATAGAATACTCTTTGAAGTTACAATATTTCAACATAGCCTAGACTCTAGAGTTATTTTTGGACTTTATAGGCCATTTAGAGCCTTTTTGATGATGTATTTTGATTCAGATATTCATATGACTATGAAGTGCACTTACTCTTAGTGCTATTTTGGTTTTATACACTGTTACTTGTTATATATATATATATATATATATATATATGGGAAACTTTGCAAATTTGTGTATATTGGTTTGGATTCACATGGATGCACATGTATATGTATTTTTTTTTTCAAAATTTGAATATTTTATGTATTTTTAGTGATTGTTTTTTATATCAGGTTTTTTTCTAGTTTTTTTTTCGGTTCCGATTTTTTGGGTCGATCAGTTCAACGACCGGTCTGGTTCTGGTAACTTTGCTCGCAATCAACCCTTATGTGGCCAAATTTGTGATATCTAACACATTAGAAGGGGACATTTATGTAACCGGGAGTCTGAACGTGGGACTTGTCCCCACAAACGATATTAATAGATTCATATAACCCCCTCCTCGCATCTAGATTCACCAGTATGCATGCTACCAAATGAAGGTTATTCTGCTTATACCCATTGTCTGGAACAATGAATGTGTCTATAGCGCCCCCTATGGATTTAAGCCCCCCATCTATCTAGAACTCCAAAGGAAGATTGGGGAGATTCACACACGTTGGGGAACTGGAATCAACTGCAACCCTAGTGTCAAATAGAGGATGCCAAGGTTTTAGTCTTAGGAAACCATTGTCCAGAAGCCAAAACCTCGCTAAGACCCTTCTAGCATCCTCTTTGTTGTGAAGAATAAAACCTATCCATCCCCCAGATAGGTTATGAGTGATAAGGTCATAACCCAGAACAAGCCTCCAAACTCTCGATATGCATTGGCATAACTTTGACATACTGATGCGACGCTCACTAAATCTTCCAACAATCGTTTTCCCTACCAAGTCACCAATTTGTTCCAGACAAAGATCTCCCCCCACAACCAGTGAAACCCTGCCTCCCTTGGATTTAGTCAACTTCTTTCTTCTACAACTATTGTCCCCTTCTTCGGAGCTGAGTCAAAACCCATTTTCCCGACAAACCCTAAGCTTTTCCCAACGAACCCTACCCCCTTCAGAGAGAGAGGTTATACATATGATTGAGTGAAACATAGAAAGAATGGTGCCTACTCCCCTCGCAAGCGGAGTAAAAGCAACCTTACAACCAATGATCTCGCCTCGTGTTCAGATCCAGGTTTTTGAAGATACCTCAATTACAATCACCTTGCACCCCGCCAATTGTTCACTTGGTACAACATGATTTTAGTTATTGTCAGGACTAGAAACCTCTCCATTGATATGACCTTCCAAATGGACATGGAGCTGGCTCGAGACCTCGAGAGAAAAATCTTGAACTAAAGATAGAAATGACCTCACGCCTACCAAAGGGGAGATGAAGATTTGATTCTTTGAGAGCGAATCTTCTGAGTAGTCAACGAGTTGTACATCCTCATCCTTCGGTAGCAAACCGAGATGGGATTCCATTAGGATGTCTCATGATTGAAACCCATAACCAACATTACTTCAGAAGACCCTGACTCCCATAACCATTAGATCCCATATTTTCTGCAAATTGGGCTTTTTTATTTCATGCCTATTGTCAACTTATGGGAAGGATAACTTATTCCACTATCCTACAAGATATGTTAAATACATAGCTCACCTAAGTCACACGACTCAAGGACATGGGACACGTGGATAGGAGAATCTGGCACAAGACATGTTGACTTCAGAAACATGACATGGGGGATATATAATAATAATAATAATAATAATGATAATAGTAATAATAAAAATAAATTATGTATATTAAAAAATAAAAAATAAAAAATACANAGTTTTTTTTTTTTTTTTTTGAAATTAGGACATTTACAAAATAGTGATACAACTAGTTACTACATACTGATGATAAAAAATACAAGGAATTAGAATATTCAATACACATCATAAAATACAAGTTTAGAAGTTAGAACCATACACTGGGTTTCCTCATTAATTCATTTGATGTCATCATAATCAAAATGTATTAAATAGACAGTGAGTCATTGATACTATAGGTGGGAATGCCAATGGCAAATGCAAACTATGATAGATACTAGAACTATAAACTAAAGAATCTCATAGCTCATCACTATTAGTAGTCCTCCTCCATGTTGGATCATCAAAATAACCACCATTGCCACTACTCTTTCCTCCCCCTCCCCCTCCCCCTCCTCTATATCTAATCCAAGATCCGCATTTGCTATTGTGGAGGATGACCCCTCAAGAGGATCACCATCATCGAAAGTGATTGTCTCTAGCACTGGATCATTAAAATCCATGTTGGCTAATGCCAACTTTGTTAAGAAATAGAACACAAGATAGGACAAAAGACACTAGTACTTGACGAAAAAGGCCCCAAGTCATATTCTCATACATTGTATTCATTCCAATGATACACATTTATAATACATGAATGGAACCACCTCATAAACTAGATTTTCTCTCACTACAACACCTCATCAAGAGATAACGAAAGGAGGAGGCAAAATATGATCTACTACAGACTTAGGATAAAAACTATATCTCATAATGTGAAATACATAAAGGTGGTGTAAGACTTAATGATTGTATATGAGTCACATGATAATAATCCCCCCCCCTCAATCATAATCTCCAACAATAATACCAACAATGTAATAAGAACCGATATCATCTCTAAGTGTTTAGCTGAAACTCCTGAGCTGAGCCTCGATGAAGAACTGTATGAAAAATTGCTAACTCTAGATGTTGAAAAATCATAGAATCTGGAAAATCCCACTGTATAAACATGTGGGCCGAGTACCTATAATTGTAAATTGATGTGAACTCCAATATATGATGAGAGTGATTCAAGAGAAGTGAATCAATTACAAGTCTAATGCATCCTTGGAAATGTATGACAAGTCAATCAAATGCCAAGCAACAATGTAGATGGATTGAGTTGTCATCTACTAGGTTGAATGACCATCCAGGTGAACATAATGTCCACAAAACCGCTCTCAGAAAATGATACACAAATAGTGTCAATTAACATCCCAATCATTAATTTGAATTTCTATGTGATTCAATTGAACCATAATTCTGCCAAATAACCAATGTGTAGTAAACCAAGTGTCTCGTTGGAACTGCTCAAATCCTGAATCAATCATCATGCTGAGATCAAACTCAAAAGATTAATGGATGTCACATAAAATACGACTAGTGGAAAAAACTTCAAAGGTTCCCAATTGACAATTTTTCACAAGTGATGAAATCTTTGCAATGCTATTGTTGTTGTGGTCGCTAATTTGGTATTTTGTTTGTCTAAGTTTTCCATCTACATAGTATTGTTTCCCATTTGATAATTTGTTTGTTGTTGTCAAAAATTGAAGTCTGACAATCATCATATATATTCCCCCCTTTGTGCGCTGAAAGGTGAGAGATCATGGGTTTTTGTGTGGGTTACCCTTCACCAATTCATCATCATGTTTGGTGGTTTTGGTTGACCACTAACCATTTTCACTTGATTTGGTGGTTTTGGGTTATCACTAACCATTTTCACTTCATTTTGTGATTTTAGTTTACCACTAACCATGTTCACTTATAAATATGCTCCCCCCTTAAGGTGTAAGAGAGTTTAATTAATGTACTTCCCCCTTTTAGGTGCAAGAAAATATCGTTTTCATTTCACTATCTGCTGCAAGATGTATCTTTACTCGAGAGAGAATTGTGTTGTAAGACTAATATAACTGCTTGGTTGTTGATGACCATTGCCAATGATTGATCCACCCATAATGACTCTTTAACCTTGCAGGTTTATTTATTCTGGAGAATTTGTTTGATCAATGATTATGCTTGCTGCAATGCTAACACAGATGGAGATCCAAACACAAATCATCCATACGACTAACTCGTTGACAATGTTGGCACTTAGCATTTTGATGTTGTACTAGAATATGTGAACTTGAAACTTCTTGAAGCAATCCTACAATATTGAAGTGGATTGGTTTGGAATATGAAAATTTACTTCCTTCTCATATCCAAGTCTTGTTCTGTGTTTGTTGTTTTTAATTTCATCCTAAGTTTTGGTAATGGGCTTGGAAAGACTAAATCGACCCTGTTCATGAATAACTTCATCATCATCTGCATCTGAAGTTGTTTCACTGGGTTGATCATGTGTTGATCGTTGATCATTATCAAATTCAAAAAGTGGGTTATTTTAAACAAGGGCTTGTTCACATTGTTGAAGATTCTTTTGTTGGATTTCATCATGAAGAAGTTGCAATTGAGTTTGAAGAAGTCTAACATTAACTTGCAACACTTGCAAACAAGTTAGTACTAATTGAAGAGTTTCTTTGTTAGTTGAAATTGTGTTGTCTTCAACAGTGATTACTAGAGTGTTTAATAACTCTAATGATTATAGACTTCGATCCATTTTTAAAGATTGAATGCGATGCCCTTATGTAGGTAGGTTCATATTACAATTGCATCAATAACAAATAGGGTTTCTTCAATCACTCAACTATTTCAATGTAGACTCAGAAATGGGTCTTGGGTTCAACTGAGAATGCATCCAACAAGTAAAATTTCAACTTGATTTCAAAAATTTAAGTAAAGTTGCAAGAAATATTATTTTCAAGTTACCATTAATGGTGATTCTTGATTTTCAAATTTGAATACTTCGGAATGCGTTGAGTCCATAAATTTCTTGTTTGATTATTACCTTGATTTTTCCATTGCTTTCAATGATTTATGATGCTTAATTGAGTGCCTTGATTTCCTTTAATTCATGCAGGTTTGTTTTCCTAATTAAACGTGTCAAAGAACTAGACAAAACATTGTAATCATCTAAGGAAATAACCACCATCTACAAGCACAATTGTCCTTAGACCCCCTTATTCCAATTTTAGGCCAAGTCTAGGACACCTTAACACCAAAATTAATATTTTATTCAATGTTTACCTTTTACAAAGGGAAATATGGTAAAATACAAACCAACCTCCTTTTCATCATTTTTCAAAATATATGTTTTGCTTCTTCTCTCAAGTGCTTGCAAAAATAATCAATACAACCCTTGATGACATCAAATAAACATTGCTTGTGTTTGAAAGAAATATAACCCTTGGTCAACAACTTATATACAAACATAATTTTCTCATATCCATAATAATGTTAGCCAACATTTATTTTTCTATGATATTGGCCCACTTCATTGGATAATTTTTAGCGTGCACAATTGTTATATAAATGAATGCTTGTGGGATGAGATTTAAAAAATACATAATACCTCCCATCAAAAGGTTCACCTTTGATTTCTAAGGGACACTTGTTGTGCATGCATGTGTATAGGACGAAAATGTTGCTTGAACGTAGGTCACAACGTTCATATGGAGACACAGATCACTAGTGCAACAGATTCGTGGAGATTGTGCAAATTGGATTAGAGATGCAATCTCTCTTCTAGATGGTGCATGGGCTCAAGGCTTACAAGTGGGTTGTCTGTGTGATCTCGAACGATTGAATGAGGTACATGAAATTGGAATCATATGCTTCCCTGCATGTGGATTCACAGGAAATTCTGTCACAATTCTTCGTAGCATTATAGGTTTTAACGAGTCAATATTCTTCACAGGTATTGTTGAAATTCTTAATTCATTCTATACAGACACTAAAGAAAATAGGGTGCAAAACAATCATAAATCTTGATGCATCTAGTAACTGTCGTGATTGTGGAGGGTGGGAGCCTGTTACACGACTTGTTGTTCTTAGCCTGCGCTCCCATGGCCTGGTTTCTCTGCAACTTCATCTTTAAGTCGGCTAGGATTCAACTTCTTATCTTAGTGACACCATTCCTGAAGGCTTAGACTTGCTGAAATATAGAGCCTCTCTACAATGTTTATTTGTAGATGTCCAACAATGTGCTCACTTTTGGCTGGATATGATTTGCAATTTGTTTGGACACAACCTTCTCTCCCTTGAATGATATATAGTGTATGAGGACTCTTTTCTCTATATTGAGTCTTCCTTTCAAATACCCACACTAGCATAGTGAATTTCCAAAGAGAAGGTCAAACCCTATGCACGGTGAACCACACTTACAATGAAATGGATCGACGATTTTTCATTCATCAATCTGTAACAAAAATAATTCTTTTTCATTTTGATGAGTTGTTGATCTTGTGAAACAAAGGATATGGGATGTGGGATTTGCAACATGGACCAATGTTATCAGAATTGGAAACCGGACCGAAGCAGTCGACCCCAAAAATGTGAAACTGAATCAGACCGGTAAAAAATCAGAGAAAAATTGGTCGACCAAAAACTACATAAAATATTCAAATTTTGAAAAAAAACCATATATATTCATGTGTATCCATGTGTATCCATATGAATCCAGACCATTTATACACAAATATGAAAAATTTCTCATTTATATAGCAAGAGTGAATATAACCAAAATAGCACATAGTACAATCAATTGTGGAACCAAAATACATCAACAACGAGACTTTAAATGAACTCTAGAGTACAAAAAAAATTATGCTACAACAAATAATTACATATCTTCAAGATTATTACTTATATTAGGATCCTCATCATCAGTGTCACCCTCTAAGCATCAAAATACGATAGAAAAAACTTAACATGCCTAATAAGTGATTTTACTTCAGTGAAGGGTACATTTTTACTAGGGTCATGACATAAGAGTTCAACAATCTATGTTATCAATTGTTAGATTTTATTAATTTTCAGAGTAGTAGATTTACCAGCGTTCTTAGATCTTCTTTTACGTTAACAGTGATATCATGTACTGAAAATATAGCAACATAAACAAGTACAAGAGACAAAGAGTTTATCCTGGAAAAACCCCAAATGGGGGAAAGACCCATCCAACCTTTCTTGGATAGATTCCGTCCAAAATAATCCAACCATGAACCAACGCTTAAGAGAAAACAAATAATGAAGAACCCTAGCACAAGGATAATGCACAAGATAAACAAGACAAGTGCAACAACCACACCATGCAGATATATCACACCTCTTCTAAAGAGAGCGCATAAGAGAAAATCACCACAAATAATAACCAACCAAGAATATTCAAGAGTGCAATGTTGCATCTTCCTTCCTTGCCTCAAATTAGTGCCTTCTCGTTGAGTGAGTGATGAGTGAGTGAGTGAGACCAAATGAGCAAGGCATCTCCTTATTTATAGCCTTCTAGTCACTTTAGTTGGGCTGACTTCTTCACTGAGAAATTATATTTCCCCTTTATCTTTTCTTTTTGAGCCAACTTCTCTTTCTGGAGGTTCTAACTTTATTCTTTTCCTGTGGGCCGACTTCTCTTCTTGGGTGTTATTCAATTGTTCAATGCTATTCCTTTGACTTCTAGAATCTTCTCTTCATTTAAGGAAGGTTGTCTAGGAGGAAAAATACTCCCACAACTACCAAAACATCAACACTCCCTCTTAGCTAGGGATGTATCTTTCCAAGATGTCTTCTTCTAGTAGTCCACTGACTACCCTACAATCAACTAGTAGCCCCATGCTATCACCATGCCATCGATAGCTCAAATCATCCGTCACAGTCTCCATGAATATGCTGCAATCAACCATTAGCACACAACTACTATGATATTGTCCAATAGTACACAACTACTGCCATAGTCCTCCCGACTGTGATGTGATGTTTCTTCTTCTTTTCCTGCAATCTTATTCACACCCATCCACCTCACATGGTATGGGAAAGACTGCCTCCATAGCCCTATTCTCACCTAGCCACCTCACATGGCTTAGGAAAGGCTATGTCATGGTCCAAAACCATGCACCAAGTCTTATTCGCACTTAGCCATCTTGCATGGCATAGGAAAGACTTTCCATAAGTCTTATTCACACCTAGCCACCTCAGATGTCATAGACAAGACTTGCACCAGGCTGTGATGTTTCTCCTCTCCAGTAGTCTTATTTGCACCTCGCCACCTCAGATGGTGTAGGAAAGACTACGACCATAGCCCCATTCACACCTAGCCACCTCATATGGCATAGGCAAGGCTATGCTGCAAGTCTTATTCACACCTAGCCACCTCACATGGTGTAGGAAAGACTTGATACACGTCTTATTCACAGTTAGCCACCTCACATGGCATAGGAAAGACTTGTACCCGGTTGTACATTACTCCCTCAGTCAACTCACATGAATGATCTAGGAAACCCTTGGCCAAAGGGGAAATTCGACTGGAGGAGAAACATCACACCTCCCTCTCAATGAGGGTGGAAATTCTGCATCACGCCAAGATTGTCTCTAAAGTACTCATTCTTTACTCTAAACAAAGGCTTGGTGAGAATGTATGCTATCTGCTTATCTGTGGACATGTGCCGAAGCTCCACAACTCCTCTCTGGACCATGTCTCGCATGTAGTGGTATTTGATCTATATATGCTTCGACTTTTCATTAAAGACATGATTCTCTGAAAGTTTCACACAACTTTAATTATCACAATGTATCAAAGTTGGCTCCAACTCTAGATCAAATAAAATTGCAAGCAACTTCAAAATCCACACTGCTTAATGGTTTACAACACTTGATGCAATATACTCTGCCTCTGTTGTACGGAGTGCCACTGATGTCTGCTTCTTTCTCAACCATGAGATCATGCCTGGTCCCAAATTGAAGCATCATCCTGATGTGATTTTCCGGTCCAATGCACTCCATGCCTTGTTAGAGTTTGTATAACCCTTCAACTTCACTTCTCCACCCGAGACATATCTCAATCCATATCCAACTGCACCTCGTAGGTACCTCAACATGTCATTTTCTACTATCCAATGTACATGTCTAGGTTCAATCATGTACTTACTCAAAGTGTTCATTGCAAAGCATATGGATGGCCTGGTGTTAACCATGCACATCAAGGATCCAATCAACTCTCTGTACATCATGGGATCCACCAAATCTGAAGATGAATCACTCAAGAGATTCAGATTCATCACCATGGGTGTGGCCATGGAATTGCAGTCCATCATCCCAAATCTCTACAAGATCTCAATTGTATATTTTCCTTGACTATGGAAAATCTCATCTGGTCTCTGCCACACCTCCAATCCCAAGAAATAGTGCATCAGACCTAGATCCTTCATTTCAAACTCTGAAGTGAGCTCCCTCTTGCACTCGACTATGAACTTCTCATTTTTTGTTAGAAACATGTCATTCACATATAGGACCAAGATCAATGGGCAACCATTCTCAACCTTGTAGTAGAGGTTGAGATCTGCATCACTCTTGGTAAACCCCAAGCTCATCAGATGGTTTTCTATTCTAGCATACCATACCCTGGGTGCCTGCTTAAGCCTATACAAAGGCTTCTTCAATTTTCAAACATGGGACTCCTTCCCATGGATTACAAAAACTTGTGGCTGCTCTATGTACACTTCTTCTTCAATTACACCATTCAAAAAAGCAGTCTTGACATCCATTTGGTGTAATTTCCATCCCATCATGGAAGCAATAGCAATAATCGATCTGATGGAAGTGTACTTTAATACTCGAGCAAATGTCTCATCATTGTCTTCTCCCTCTTTCTGGGAGAACCCTCTAGCCACAAATCTTTCTTTGTAAATTTCTATGATGTCGTCTACAACATGCTTGATCTTGTAGATCCACTTGGAAGTCACTACTAACATTCCCTCTAGTCTCATAACCACTTCCCACACATCATTCTTCATGATGGAATGATACTCCTCCATCATGGCATCCTTCCATACTTGATGCTTTGTTAGCTTTTATATCTCGAGAGATACTCCGCATGTTTGTCTTGTATGCAGAAGTAGCCTTATATTTGCACTACTAGACACTTGACTTTGTAATGGGTTTTTATAAAGTTGTAATAAAGTGGTTCTTTTATGTAAGTGAAATTTTAATGAAGTGTACCTTCTAATATTAAAGTGACTTTATTTCATAAATTTCACTTATGTTATA
>JASDQU010010627.1:14888-25171 GCA_032191745.1 Picea mariana | reverse complement strand
TATTCGTCCCTGGTGATTTTGTATTTTCATTGAGCTATGGCTCATGTATCCTCTTTAAATTTTATGTTTAACTATTACTTGAACCATAACTACTTGCAGCAAACCAAGATCATAAGAAGAATAACCATGCACAAGAACACAAGAACTATCATGGGAAACCCTTCTCAACAAGGGAAGAAAACCCAACCAATCCTTTTCTATATTCCTCAAGAGAAAGACCTCCCACACCATGACCAAACCTAGCACACAAGAGGGTGCTGCAATTCTCATAATTTCAGACCACAACTTCTGAAATCACGAGATGACACAATGATAAGTGTGTTTCCTCAATGGGGATTCACCTTTATTTATATAAGACTTATCACATCAAATGATGTATCTTTTGGCACAATAGGGCCGACCTCAATAACTCAAAATATAATTAATAATTACCATATTAATTATCTTTTATATTAATTATCTTTTAAATTAAGGTGGGGCTGACCTATACCCTTTACATTACAAATAGGGTTACGGGTAAGTTTGAATCTTGAACAATATATCAAGGGATCTCATACACCCACTAGTGCTCATCCACTAGGGGCACATCCATAGGGATGTCCATATATCTATCTCACTGCATCTCACAGGAGAACCACACTCACTAGTGGTCAACCACTAGGATCACGTTCACTTGTGCTCATCCACAGGAACCTCCACTCAACAGATCTTCTTTCCCACTACATTACACAAGAGAGTCATATGGAGTTCATCATCTCAACTCTTTGCTGAGAGGAGGCTAATACATTGTCTTCATCTCTGTCTCGTGACGATGCACCCAACTCTATGGGAATTCACACGTTCACCTTGTGCTCAGCCACAGACACGTCCAACTCAACAGATATCCTTTCTCACTGTGTTACACAGGAGAATCATATGGAGTTCTTCTCAACTCTCTGTAAGGAGGAGGCTATCACTATGTTCCAGCGCTGTCTCAGATAGGAACCACACACCCATCTCAGGGGATCTCTCTCAGGTTTGTGTCCTGGAGGATGTCTCATGCAACTATAATCATCAACAGGTGACACTAGCTAGTTTTGACTTGGTGTACTACTTCCGCTACTTTGACTACCTTTACTACTATATTTACTTCCCTCACTAACTACAAGTGAAAAAATCTTAGATCTTACCTAAGTTCATGGGGACACACACGGGGTCGTGGGTTTGATGCAAAGTTTGGCCTAAGTGGGATCTTTTTCTACTGGATTGAGTTGATAATACTTTTCCTTTTCTTTCTCTTCTTTTCATGGTATTCCTTCAATATGGAGTATTACACTAATTCCTCTCTCCTCATTCTCATTGTGCTATCCTTCTCTCTCAGCCACAATCCTCTTCCTACTATATCTAAATCTTTTACCACTGCGAAATACTCTAATCTCTTTGTCTGTCACACATTGCTCTTCTCTCGACATCCCCAACCCATCTGTTCCTCATTCCTTCTCTTCTGCATCCCTCTTTTCCATACACTCAGACCATTCCTTGGTCATCTCCCAGTCCCCCTATGTGCATGAAGGTGATTAGCTACTAGGAAAATCAGATTCCATCTTCATAACTCCCTTATTACAAAAAAACATATTAATATAAAGAGATAATGATTTCAAGTATCTTATGTGCGGTCCTTTAAATAATTATCTTTCAGTAGCACTATATGACTGAGTACAATCTATAAAAAACTTAGTAAATTAACCCACTAATATACTATCCATCTAGAAATCAACTGCGTGCAATATCTTATTACTTATGGTGTTCACTTCCTGAATCAACTCAGGGGTCCACCTCCTCGAAACCACGGTGCATAAAGTTATGTTCTATTCTACTAATCTCTATATCCACTCAACAAAAACATTCGGGAAGTCAACAAATAAAATATCATGTAAATATGTGAATACATACCTCTGCAACCATTGTTCTGAACTAATCCACAGGTTCTTATTTTGGCTTCTGGGAAACTCATGCTCTCTCACCTCTAGCCACTGTATGATCTCTTCCTTAGTAGACCTCCACATTCCCCTTAGTCATAGATCCCAGTCCTGACAAGGGAACCATTTGTTGGAACGCAGTGGGTAGACCCAGGGTTCGACATTAATTCACCAACAAAACCATAAAGATATCAACCCTTTCAGCATCACTTGCAAGCAGGTGAAGTCTCACCCGAGGTATCTATGGGGACTACAGGAACCAAGTGTTTGTAGTCGTGAAGGGATGTGAGGCATTCATTCTTACCATTCTACTTAACATTCATTCATTATACCATTTATTATGTGCGCAAAACCATCAAATAGCATATTCGTATTAACCATTCATTCATTAAGTGTGCACAATAGCCAGAACAATAAATAAACACATTACAACATACACAAAGACACCATATTTAACGTGGTTCACCCCAAACTAAGCTACATCCACAACAACGAGCTTATTATATTATTATTCAGCATCATTTCTTACAAAAGGTGCGCATTGTGCTCATACATGATAATCCAGTTCTACCCAATATGCTCTTGTCATTCACACATACAATGCACACTTAGCTCAGAACTCACTCATCCATAACATACTCTCCTTCACCCAAGGTTCGACATTAATTCACCAACAAAACCCTAAAGATACCAACCCTTTTGGCATCACCCGCAAGCAGGTGAAGTCTCACCCGAGGTATCTATGGGGATTGCAGGAACCAGGTTTTCGTAGTCGTAAAGGGATGTGAGGCATTCATTCTTACCGGTCTACTTAACATTCATCCATTATACCATTTATTATGTGCATAGAACCATCAAATAGAATATTCATATTAACCATTCATTCATTAAGTACACGCAATAACCATAATAGTAAACAAACACATTACAACATACACAAAGACAAAATATTTAATGTGGTTCACCCCAATTTGGGCTACGTCCACAAGGGCAGGCTTCTTATATTATTGTTCAACATCATTTCTTACAAAAGGTGTGCACCGCGCTCATACATGATAATCCATTTCTACCCAATATTCCCTTGTCGTTTGTGCATACAGTGCACACTTAGCCCAAAAATCACTCATCCATAACATACTCTCCAACTTAAAACTCAGACTCGAACTCGGAATCAGACTTGAACTCAGCCTCAAAACTTTAACACTTTGCCACCTCTTTCTACCCAAAACCCATGCATATTTATACATTTACATTAGGGCTTAGCCCATTGCAAAATGGACCAAAATGTCTAACTACTTCTAACTAACTTCCTCCTTTCACGCGCTCTATTCTTGAAAACGTGCTAACTATATTACTTTCTTTTGCGGGTGTTTCTCCTTAGCCAACTTGTCACGCAATTTTCTATTGCACAATTCCCAAAATGGGTCCCAAAATGTCCTACTCTAACAAGCCCAAAACACTCACCTGTGGCTCGTCTCGAGCCACTTCTAGCCTTCTTCCATGTCAGAATGAACTTCTGAAATGGTTCTCTTGCAGTCACAATCTTTTGTTCATTAATTCACCAACAAATGATAATCCAGTTCTACCTAATATGCCCTTTCCATTCATGCATACAGTGCACACTTAGCTCATAAATCACTCATCCATAACATACTCTCTAACTTAAAACTCGGACTCAGACTCGGACTTGGACTCACCCTCAAAACTTTAACACTTTTCCACCTATTTCGACCCAAAACCCATGCATATTTATATATTTACATTAGGGCTTATCCCATTACAAAATGGACCAAAATGTCTAACTACTTCTAACTAACTTCCTCCTTTCATGCACGCTACTTATGAAAATATGCTAACTGTCTTCCTTTCTTCTGTGCATGCTAATCCTTAGTCGACTTGTCACATAGTTTTCTTCTACGCGATTCCAAAAATTGGTCCCAAAATCCTACTCACTAATCCTAGGCACCTACTAATCCTACTCACTAATTAGGCACCTAATAATCCTATCTCCTCACTATCTTTCCATCCCAATCTACCTCTGATTTGAGGACTTTGTGCTTGTGCATCTGTCAGAACATAAATCCCTGCTTCATGGAGGGATCTAAATTCTCTAAGAGGATGAAATCGATGCCAGCTCCCATCTAAGGGTTAGATCTGATCTGATCTGTCCAAAGACCTACCAATGGAAAGGATGTGGTGACGGATTTCCAAACCATAGAATCGACTGAAGATTTGACTAGTTGTTTATACCAATATTCTATGACCATCCCGTGAAGATATTTGGATTTTAATACTATTCCCCAGAGAGAGTCATTTAGAGTGAGTCGATATAGGCTTCGTCCTACAAGGGACAAAGCAAATAAGAATATTTTTTTAACTCCCCAACCGCCAAGTTTCTTAGGAAAAGAAACACGATTCCACTTGACCAAAGAGGTTCCACCAAAGGATTTTGACCTTGACCATAGATAATGAAAGCTCAAGGATTTTATTTTAGAGAGTATACCTTTGGGTACAACTGCGATGGTTTTCTAGTGGATAAGTATAGTCTCTAGGAAATATTTGATCAAGGTTAATCTACCTTCGCACGATAAAAGGCAGTTTCCCTAGAAGGACATACATGATTCAACTTTTTTGAGGAGCCAGTTCCAGTCTCCTGCCTTATACTTTTCCAACTTAAAGTGAAAGCCAAGATATTTTAGACCAGATTCCATCTCTTTTTGCGAGAAAGGGAGATCTTTAGATAAGATTCGAGAGGAGAATTTTGACAGGTGAGATTGAATTATACATGATTTATGAAGATTAAATCCCATTCCCATGGCTTGGAAAAAATATCAAGAGTATTTTTCAAAGAAAAAAAATTATGGGACGTACCTTAGACGAAACATAGGATGTTGTCCACAAAGAGGAGATGAGTCAACAGTTCAGATCCAGAAACTCTAACTCTTGTCAACCTCTACTTGTCCCTTGCATCGACAATCAATATGATAAGAGCCTCAACTATGAGCAAGAAGAGGAAGGGTGATAAGGGACACCCTTGACATAATCCTCGAGTTTCTTGAAAAAAACAGGAGGGAGAGTCATTTATCAACACAACAATTGATGTTGAGGAGAAACAACCCATTATCCAATTTACTATGGAGAGATTCATACCCATTTTTATAATGACCATCCTTAGAAATTTCCAGTTTGTTGATGTTTGGACAACAACGAGAAGACATTCTCCCAGATTAATAATAATAATAATAATAATAATAATAATAATAATAATAATAATAATAATAATAATAGTTATTATATTAGAGACGCATCCTTTCATGGATGGTCACCATATGTGCCTTTAGGTTCTCTATATATTTGGAAAATTCATCATTGTAATTACATCATCTTATACATATAGAATCAATCATATCATCTCATATACGATATTATCTCATATAATATCTCATATATAAAAATTTAACATGGTATTAGAGTGGGACTATGCTTGATGCCCTCACAGGAGAGGAAAATGAGAGTAGAGTAAAGTGTTGGGAGTGTTAAATTTATGGGGTTGTTACAATTTCTATGTACAACACATTTACCTTTTACTCCTACCTAAATTATAGAAATAATTACATAAATTATGGTGGGCAGTAATTTCTAGTAAAAATGTCTAATTACCTAAATATAAAGAATGTACTGCTTATTTACTTCTACCTATATTTATGCAAAGAATCACATGAATTATGGAGGAACAATTTAACAAAGTAAAATACTATGTGGATGGATTATAACGAAATTAATGTTAATATTTGGGTAGTTATGGGAGGTATTCTCTAGCTATTTATAAGAAAGAAAATTTAATTTAATTTTCAAAGAGACGTGTCTCTTTGGATTAACTTAATATTACTATAAAAAGACACTTGAAAGACACAACAATAGAAACACATATTTTTCTCTCTCACACGTGGGAAGTGATCTAAGGAAGAGACCAAAGTTTTTAAGTAGTTGAAATTTTCTGAGTGTAATTACTTGGTAATGTTCTAGAGTTTACTAAAGTAATATCGTATATCATTGGAAGTAATTACCACTTGTGGAAAATTGTGCTTGTCTAAATTTAACACTAGAAAATCAACATGGTTAGCCGTATGACATAGAGTATATGATGGATGTGTGTTGGTCATAGTAGAAGTGGTATCATTTGGAAGGTTACTGTATATAGTTGTTCACATCCATGTAATGGAGAAGAAGAGGAGGTCAACACATGCAGAGGGAGAAAATGACTCCAAAGACTATAAAGCCTCAGAGGGAGTCAAGATTCAGAGGGAGAATGCATACTCAAAGTGATCCTGATCTAAGAGAGAGTCAGTTTCTTAGAGACTTTCATTCAGAAAGGATCCCTCTTTAGATTTAGATTTAGATGGGAGAGACATCCTCCAGGATTGACAGACAGGAGGCTAGACCTTGAGAAGATATTAGACCTCCTAGAGAGGATTCCCTTGTTTCAGTGAAGGAAGCCAGTCAAAAGGACTGGGATGTGGACCTTTTAACATTAATTCCAAGACATTTACATTGGTTGAAAACAAAACATTTGTTGAGATACCTATGTGGTACAAGTGGATATGGATTGAGATATTCCTCAGATGGAGATGTGAAGCTATAGAGTTATATAGAATTTGACTGGGCAGGGAGTGTAGTGGATCAAAAGAGTACTTTCAGATGTTGTTTCAGTATGGGATCACTGTTATCTCATGGTTGAGAAGGGAGAAAACATCAGTGGCACTCAGTACAACAAAGGAAAAGTATTTAGCAACTAGTATTGTAAGCCGTGAAGCAGCGTGGATTTAGAAGTTTCTTGCAAGACTTCATCCGAGACATGATACAAAAGGGAGTTGTGAAGCTATAGTACACATCCATAAATGAGTGGTCATTTCTGCAAAGATACCAATGGTCATGTTGATTTTACTGAGAAGAATGATACATTCACTCACAAGATTAGTCATGTTGGTTTGGCTAGTGGTGAATGGCCCATGCGTAGTATCTCTCCTTAGTCATGCTAATTTGACAAGGAGTGGAAAAGACTCGAGGTGCTCTCGGTGGCTACATTGGGAAAAAATTCTACCAGAGTTGTCATGTTGATTTGACTGAGGAGAATGATACATTCAATCACATGATTAACCATGCTAATTTGGCGAGTGGTGAATGGCCCAGGTATAGTATTTCTCCTTAGTCATGCTAATTTGAAAAGGAGCTGAAAATACTCGAGGTGCTCTAGGTTGTTTCATCGGTCAGACATTATCCTAGAGTGGTCATGTTGCTTTGACTAAGGAGAATGATACATTCAATCACAGGATTAGCCATGCTGATTTGACTAGTGGTGAATGGCCCATGCATAGTCTTTCTCCTTAGTCATGTTGATTTGACAAGTGTAAAACACTTGAGGTGCTGATGTTTCTCTAGGTCCCTGCATCGGGAAGACATTCTCCTAGAGTGGTCATGCTGATTTGAATAAGGAGAATGATACATTCACTCACAAGATTAGCCATGTTGATGTGGCTAGTGGTGAATGGCCCAGGGTGTTGATGTTATACAACTATTAACATTGGGAAGACATCTTTCCAGAGTAGCCATGATGAATTGGTTGAGGAGGATGATACATTTACTCACAGTATTAGTCATGCTGACTTGGCTAGTGATGAATGGCCCATGCACAATCTTAGAGACTCGAGGTGCTATCACATTCCTTCTCTAGGTTGGAGTGATTAAAGTTGATCACAAGAGCATGTGAGGAGAAGTATACATCAATTGGGTGCATGCAGGAGATGATTACATCAACAAAGGATCATTGATAAGTGTAAGATGGAGTTGGCCTCAGAGTTCGAAATAAAGAATCTTGGCGTGATGCATAATGTCTCCCTAGCTGAGAAGGAGTGTTGAAGTTAGAATCATCGGGTAGACGTTCTCCAGAGTGGTCATGTTAATTTGACTGAGGAGAATGGCACATACACAATATTATGGACTAGATGTGCTCGAGGTGCAAAATTCCTCCCTCATTGAGAGGGAGTGTTGATGTTTAGAAAACATCGGGAAGACATTCTCCCAGATTAATAATTAATAATATAATTATTAATTAATAATAATAATAATAATAATAATGATAATGATAATAAATAGTTATTATATTAGAGACACATCCTTTCATGGATGGTCACCATATGTGCCTTTAGGTTCTCTATATATTTGGCACATTCATCATTGTAATTACATCATCTTATACATACAGAATCAATCATATCGTCTCATATACAATATTATCTCATATAATATCTCATATATAAAAATTTAACATAGTTAACCCTTCCATAGGCCTTGGAGAGATCGACATTGAGAACTATTGTCGACTGCTTTAGGGTTTTGATGGAATGTAGTGCTTCCTAAGCCAACAAGACTGCATTGTGAATTTGTCTACTTTGCAAGAATCCAAATTGTTCCTTCGATATGATGTTATTCAGGATAGGCTTGAGCCTTATTGCAATAATATTTGCTGTCAATTTATAAATTACGTTACAACATGAGATTGACCTGTAGTTGTCAAAAGATATACCCTTCTGTTTTTTTGGAATTAGCACAAGGAAAGTGGAGTTGAGAGCTCCAAGCACGTTACCAGAAGATTTTGACTCCCTCACTACTTTTAACAAGTCATCCTTTAAAAAATTGTAAAATCCTAGGAAAAATTGGACAGTGAGTCCATCAAGACCCGAGCTTTTCCTTTTTTCATGGAGGAGAGGGCTCCTAAAAATTCCACTTCTGAAACCTCCTTGTCAAGTGCTTTGTTCATGTTTTCTGAAAAGACTTAGGGGAACACTGAGAGTGCATCCAATATCTCTTTTATTGGGTAATATTCTTTCTCCTTGTAGAGTTTCTAAAAGAAATGAACACCTTCTCTTGCTATGTCCTTAAAGGAGTGTACCATTTCACTAGAGACTGATTGATTTTCCCAAATTGAATTAAAATTTGTCCTATAGTTGGCCTAATTATGGAAGAACTTTGTATTGCCATCACCTTATTTCAACCATATCGCTCGACTCTTTTGTCTCTAGATGGATTCTTCATTTAAAAGGATAGAGTGCTGACATGCCTCTAGCTCATGTAGTCGAGTGAAATAAAATTTCACAGCAAAGCCCTCCGCACCCCCCAAAAAAAATTCTTCTATGTTTGCTTCCACTTCCTTTAAGGCAACCTGCATTGACTCTTTGTACTTTTTGTTCCATCCTTTCATTTATTTTTTAACTTGTGCTATGTTCTCCAAAAACTAGTGCATATAGGATGACGAGGGACCCTCAGGGGGAGGAATCCACTTTACCTTAATTAGTTCAACAAATTATTCTTTCTATATCCATATAGGATTAAACATGAAAGGATATGGTAGCTTGGCCGAGCCTGCATCCATATAGAGAATGATAGGGGGTGATCAGAAAGGCCACCCAAAGTAATCCAAGACTTAAAGAGAAAATATATGGAAAGAAGGTCTTCGGACACCAGAAAACGGTCAAGGCACTTTCTAATTGTTGCGTCCCCTGAACGATAATTCCTCCATGTTGGGACAATCTTGATGGGTTCCAAGTCTGTCAACTTCGTTTTCTCGAAGAATGACATGAAAAAATTGCTCAGATTGTCAGGACGAGTTGATATGCCCCAAATTTCCCTAGTGAACAGTGTCAAATTGAGGTCCCCACCCACAAGGGTAAAATGATTGTTTAGAAACTTCGATTCCACTAATTCCTCCTAGAAGGCTTCTCGATTCACGTATGACCCATATACATTGGCTATTATGATCCCTATACCTACTGATTTGTTCTCCAACTGGACTGAAATGACATAGTTGTGTGAGGACATTAGAAAGCATTGTATGCTAGGATCCAACCTGTGAGTAATCCCCTTGATTTTCTATCTCCATCCAAATTGAAGAAAGACCAAGACTTCAACCAGGGCTCAAAGAAATACCTATCTCTAATCTTGTCTACCATAGTTTCTTGAATTAAAATTACATCTAGACAGAGGCTCAAAATGAGTTGTTTGAGGGAAGTCTATTTGCTGGCACCCACTACCCCTCTAGCGTTAAATGATAGGAATTTCATGGAGGGGCCCTCTTGGGGGAGTTGCTTCCTCCAAAAGCCCTCACTATTTTTGACTGCATACCTTTCTTGATGTTCCGAGCAACCTTTTGTTGTGCTCCAAGAAGATGGGACTTACGTCCCACCAAATTATGTGTTGGAGCATCCAAGGCAAGACCACCTGCCAAGGAGGACCCCTCCTTCTTGGTTTTGGACCTGAGAGAACACTCGC